>CAXITT010000054.1:400299-444410 GCA_964033795.1 Lymnaea stagnalis | reverse complement strand
GGGTCCGTGATTCTTGACAGTTTGTGACAGGGGGGAGGGTGGGGGTTAAAAATAGTCAAAATTAGCGTGACGCACTTTATGGACGGCCCCTAATTGTACGTGCGCCATATTTGATGCAAGGTTTGAAATCTCGTCGACATGCTTCAAAGCAACGGTTCAATATTTGTCAATGCTAAACTCCTGTTACCCTCAACATTTTATCTTTTTAAAATCCTTTACACGAACTCCGCCTTTGTGGCTGGCTCGGTGGCAAAATCCTCAGACGGAAAATTGACCCACTTCCCGTTAAGCTGTTGAGCTGAAACTTGGCACATAGATTCAATACCGATGACAACACATTCTATCAAATACTCGGCCTCAAGCGCCAACCCCAACCTCCAAAATCCGTTTTTCCCCGTTTTTCAAGAGGAAGCTAAAAATGAAATTCCCGATAACTGCGTTAAATGAGAACCTGAATAAAAAAATCGATGAGTGCGTTTGGTGTGTAATATTTTCTTTTGTTTTCCTGAAATAGTTGGTGAAATAAATCTGCCGTTTAAAAGTGGGCAGGGTATTAAAATATTAATTTAGTTCAAGGGCGTGAAAAAAAAATGTGTGGTTGTGAGCCTTGGAAAAGGGGGGGGGGGGGGGGGGGGGGGAGAGGGGCTCTAATTATAAAGTGCGCTACTTGAATGCATGTTTTGTCTAATGCTGAGCCCTTCCCACCATTGCTCAATGCTACATTTTATTAAGGATTTATAGGAAGATCTTTGTTGCTAGGGGTTGTTTAATTTCAATGTAAAAGTTTTGAAGATCCACTGTCACTGAGCTGTTTAGGGAAACAATGGGAGTCTTCAAATTTTAAGGTATCGCAATGAAAATTGCTTCAAAATCATGAGTTTGTTATGTTTTCTCCCACCTGGACCCCCACAACAGAACGTTGCCGGGGAAAATAGGCATTGCCATATAATAAATCATACCTTAAACATATATAATCTAAGCTACCTTCAACATATACAATCTAAGACACCTTCAACATATACAATCTAAGACACCTTCAACATGTACCATCTAAGACACATTCAACATATACAACATAAGACACCTTCAACATATACAATCTAAGGTACTTTCAACATACATATTCTCAGGCACCTTCAACATATAAAATCTCAGCTACCTTCAACATTTACAATCTAAGTTAACTTCAACATATACAATCTAATAAAGCTTCAACACCTTCAACATGTATCATCTAAGACACATTCAACATATACAATCTAAGACAACTTCAACATGTACCATCTAAGGCACATTCAACATATACAATCTAAGACACCTTCAACAATTCAACATAAAGACACCTTCAACATTTACAATCTAAGGTACCTTCAACATACATATTCTCAGACAGCTTCAGCATATAAAATCTAAGGTACCTTCAACATATGTATTCTCAGACACCTTCAACATATAAAATCTAAAACACCTCCAACATATACAATCTAAGACACCTTCAACTTATACAATCTAAGCTTCGTTCAACAGATACCATCGATATTACTTTGGACATAATCTATGCTACCATTATGTGCATAATCTCCACTGCCCTTCACATACATTTATGTGCTATCTCTACACAGGTACTCTATAATTTGATCAAGGACAACACACAATATGGAGATCTCTTTTGATGACGTATTTGGTTGGGACGTAAGTATACGGCTAGTGGTGCGCTGTGTGGTCGTATGTGGGTAAGGTGGAATGACATCCATCATTGTGTGGGCGTATGTGGGTGAGGTGGAATGACATCCATCATTGTGTTGTCTATGTGGGTGAGGTGGAATGACATCCATCATTGTGTGGTCGTATGTGGGTGAGGTGGAATGACATCCATCATTGTGTTGTCTATGTGGGTGAGGTGGAATGACATCCATCATTGTGTTGTCGTATGTGGGTGAGGTGGAATGACATCCATCATTGTGTTGTCGTATGTGGGTGAGGTGGAATGACATCCATCATTGTGTTGTCGTATGTGGGTGAGGTGGAATGACATCCATCATTGTGTTGTCGTATGTGGGTGAGGTGGAATGACATCCATCATTGTGTTGTCGTATGTGGGTGAGGTGGAATGACATCCATCATTGTGTTGTCGTATGTGGGTGAGGTGGAATGACATCCATCATTGTGTTGTCGTATGTGGGTGAGGTGGAATGACATCCATCATTGTGTTGTCGTATGTGGGTGAGGTGGAATGACATCCATCATTGTGTTGTCGTATGTGGGTGAGGTGGAATGACATCCATCATTGTGTTGTCGTATGTGGGTGAGGTGGAATGACATCCATCATTGTGTTGTCGTATGTGGGTGAGGTGGAATGACATCCATCATTGTGTTGTCGTATGTGGGTGAGGTGGAATGACATCCATCATTGTGTTGTCGTATGTGGGTGAGGTGGAATGACATCCATCATTGTGTTGTCGTATGTGGGTGAGGTGGAATGACATCCATCATTGTGTTGGCGTATGTGGGTCAGGTGGAATGACATCCATCATTGTGTTGGCGTATGTGGGTCAGGTGGAATGACATCCATCATTGTGTTGGCGTATGTGGGTCAGGTGGAATGACATCCATCATTGTGTTGGCGTATGTGGGTCAGGTGGAATGACATCCATCATTGTGTTGGCGTATGTGGGTCAGGGGGAATGACATCCATCATTGTGTTGGCGTATGTGGGTCAGGGGGAATGACATCCATCATTGTGTGGGCGCATGTGGGTCAGGTGGAATAACATCCATCATTGTGTGGTCGCATATGGGTCAGGTGGAATGACATCCATCATTGTGTGGGCGTATGTGGGTGAGGTGGAATGACATCCATCATTGTGTTGGCGCATGTGGGTCAGGTGGAATGACATCCATCCTTGTGCTGTCGTATGTGGGTCAGATGGAATGGTGTCCATGCCTCAGTAGTCTCCACGTAAACATAGACTGGTAAATTGCAGGTCATCGTCAAGACACGAGGTCAAACATAGACAATGTAACATAGACACTGTAAAAGGGACAATGAGAGATAGATACTATTACAGCATAGACATCATGACATAAAAATTATGCCATAAACGCTATAACATAGACACTTTAACAAAGACAATGTTGGTGGATAGAGAAAAAAAATGACAAGGGTTTAGTTTCAGTTTTTTTCATAGAGCCGTGATCTTAAATTATCGGGAATTCCCTGCTGGTGGCAAAACTCATTTTGATTTTTCCCTTTCACGGACTTTTTAGGAAAGGAAATCTGAAAATAGAACATGGAATATCGTCGAGTGTTGTATTTCCTGTATGTGATAATTACAACAAATTCCAACTACTATGAAAATTGGTGTTTCAATATGAAATCGGAAATTTATATTTATACTGGACACAAAGATACAATTCTACGAGGTTGATATGATAGGACCTCGGTCACAAAGATACATGTTCTTTAAGGTGGTGTGTTAGGACCTGGAACACAAAGGTACAATTCTATGACCTTGTTGTGGTAGGACCTGGGACACAAAGATACAATTCTATGACCTTGTTGTGGTAGGACCTGAGACAAAAAGATACAATTCTATGACCATGTTGCGGTAGGACCTGGGACACAAAAATACAATTCTATGATCCTGTGGCGGTAGGACCTGGGACACAAAAATACAATTCTATGATCCTGTGGCGGTAGGACTTGGGACACAAAGATACAATTCTATTATCTTGTGGCGGTAGGACCTGAGTCACAAATATACATGCTCTTTGAGGTTGGTGTGGTAGGACCTGGAACACAAAGGGACAATTGTGTGACCCTGTAGCGGTAGGACCTGGGACACAAAGATACAATTCTATGATCCTGTGGCGGTAGGACTTGGGACACAAAGATACAATTCTATGAGCTTGTGGCGTTAGGACCTGGGACACAAAGATACTATTCTATGACCTTGTGGCGTTACGACCTGGGACACAAAGATACAATTCTATGACCCTGTAGCGGTAGGACCTGGGACACAAAGATACAATTATATGATCTTGTTGCGGTAGGACCTGGGACACAAAGATACAATTCTATGACCTTGTGGCGTTAGGACCTGGGACACAAAGATACAATTCTATGACCTTGTGGCGTTAGGACCTGGGACACAAAGATACAATTCTATGATCTTGTGGCGTTAGGACCTGGGACACAAAGATACAATTCTATGACCTTGTGGCGGTAGGACCTGGGACACAAAGATACAATTCTATGACCTTGTGGCGTTAGGACCTGGGACACAAAGATACAATTCTATGACCTTGTGGTGGTAGGACCTGGGACACAAAGATACAATTCTATGATCCTGTGGCGTTATGACCTGGGACACAAAGATACAAATCTATGAGCTTGTGGCGTTAGGACCTGGGACACAAAGATACAATTCTATGAGCTTGTGGCGTTAGGACCTGGGACACAAAGATACAATTATATGACCTTGTTGCGTTAGGACCTGGGACACAAAGATACAATTATATGACCTTGTTGCGGTGATACCTGGGACACAAAGATACAATTCCATGAGGTTGTTTCGGTAGGACAGGGATCCCGTGTTTAGAGTTCTTTCATTTTACAAATACATTGACCGTTTTTTTCCACCCAAAGTTATCACCGTTTTCAAAAACACGAAACTACTTTCTTTCCTTTTGTCAGTGTGAATATAGTGCAACATTTGGTATGATAAAAACATTAGATAGTGAGTGTTTTCTAACGGTTGAGTTATAGCCGCTTGGTGAGTGAGTGTCCGTAGTGACCACATTGGACTGTTTATTTTCCTTCAGAGCTACAACACCGGATGTGACACCAATGAAGATGCTCTCATTGATGCTGTCATGGACGATGATTTTGGTCGTCACTACGCCGTCAAGCGTAGCCGGGAAGACGCCGGTGGTGGTAACAGGAGGGATGAGAAGTATGTACACCGATGGGATAGGTGTAGTTTGATAGGATATTTGTACATTGATAGTTGTATATTGATAGTTTTAAATTGATAGTTGTTCATTGATAGTTTTACATTGATGGGATATTTGTACAATGATAGTTGTACATTGATGGGATAGTTGTACATTGATGGTTGTACATTAAGAGTTATACATTGATAGGATAGTTGTACATAGATAGTTGTTCATTGATATTTGTACATTGATGGGATCTGATGTGGGTGCACTCGTGCATTATTGTGAAGTTTGCCTTGTATTGTCTTCTGAAGACACTTCAAAACCTTTCCCACCCTCACACACATGTCTTAATGTTAGATAATGACGTCACTATTTGAGTACATATCGAAAAGAATTGCCTTAAGATTGAATGCCTTCGTTGTTGCAGGAGTTCCCTTGAACTAGATTCTGGTCACGGCAGCCTAGCCTCGGACTTGTTTATGGTAAGCCAGAAAACTGTATATTAATTATTCCGTATCAACATTTTATAAATGAACCCGTATCTAAGCAAATGTCTTAGTAAATGTCTTATTAAATGTCTCAGTAAATGTCTTATTAAATGTCTCAGTAAATGTCTTAGTAAAAGTCTTATTAAATGTCTAAGTAAATGTCTTAGTAAAAGTCTTATTAAATGTCTAAGTAAATGTCTTAGTAAATGTCTTATTAAATGTCTAAGTAAATGTCTTATAAATGTCTTAGTAAATGTCTTAGTAAATGTCTCAGTAAATGTCTTATTAAATGTCTTATTAAATATCTAAGTAAATGTCTTGGTAAATGTCTTATTAAATGTCTCAGTAAATGTCTTAGTAAATGTCTTATTAAATGTCTGAGTAAATGTCTTAGTAAATGTCTTATTAAATGTCTCAGTAAATGTCTTAGTAAATGTCTAAGTAAATGTCTAAGTAAATGTCTCAGTAAATGTCATAGTAAATGTCTTATTAAATGTCTAAGTAAATGTCTTAGTAAATGTCTCAGTAAATGTCTCAGTAAATGTCTTAGTAAATGTCTAAGTAAATGTCTCAGTAAATGTCATAGTAAATGTCTTATTAAATGTCTTATTAAATGTCTAAGTAAATGTCTAAGTAAATGTCTAAGTAAATGTCTCAGTAAATGTCTCAGTAAATGTCTCAGTAAATGTCTAAGTAAATGTCTTAGTAAATGTCTTAGTAAATGTATTGTTAATTGTCTCAGTAAATGTCTAAATAAATGTCTAAGTAAATGTCTGAGTTAATGTTTCAGTAAATGTCTCAGTAAATGGCTCAGTAAATGTCTTAGTGAATGTCTTAGTAAATGTCGACATAGCCAGAAACCCTGAAAGTTTTTATATTTGTAGGGAAGTGTGGGGAAAGACCTTCCTGGAACTAACCAATCAGGTTTGCTCTTACTCAACCGAATGACAGGTCAACCAATCAGATCGCCCCTCACACAAGGCATCCAAATACCTACGATGCCATCCAGAAGCTTTAGTCAAGCTTACCATACAGCCACAGGCCCCCACGAGCCGAGTGTCGATCAAATCCCAAGTAATATAGCCTCATGTTAATCTTTATTCTTTAAGAGAATTTAAAGCGATCCTCATTCATTTTATCTTGAAACAAGAGTCTGAAGGGCCGTTCATGAAGTACGTCATGCTCCTGAAAGGAGGGGGTGGGGTTTATGATCTGTGACAGTTTGTGACATAGAAGATCTTGTGACGTCATACATTTATATTCATACAAATAAAACAAAATAATGACGTTGATGATGAAACATGTTGTGGTGATAGATACATTCTGACAGAAGATGTCACTTTTATACATTGTATAATGAATAATAAGTGTCTTTATGATGAAATTTTAATTAGTAGTTTGGGGGGGGGGGCTGACATTTGTGACAGATTGTGACAGGGGAAGGGAGGGGTAAAAACATTTTAAAATGAACATGATGCACTTTATGGACGACCCCTAGACTAGGACTTTTGTATCAAACCCCTGATGCGCTCACATACCGTGACACAAGATCATACACATGATACACTTACATACCCCTAATACACACACGTACCCTGATACACTTACCCACCCTCATACACTCACATACCCCTAATACACGCACCTACCCCTAATACACTCACATACCCTAATACACTAACATACCCATGATACACTAGCATACCACTAATACACTCACATGCTGAAACAGCACTATTACAATCTACAATAGATCCAAATTTTATAAATAAATATTCTGTATTGTAATTGTTTCAGAAAGCGTCTTCATATTTCTAAAGACCATCTTGTGACACACATTTTCCTGTCTGTAGAGAATCTATTTAATATCTTTGGAATGCCACATTGTATTTTTCTACTTATCTGTACACAAGTTTTATATTCTCGAGTCAACCATTTTGATATCCCAAGTAGGCCAGTTAATTATGTTTAAATATAGCGTATCCTTCAAACCTGTCTGTTTCCTCACCTTAGATCTATTCTTCAAGCCTGTCTGCTTCCTCACCTTAGATCTATTCTTCAAGCCTGTCTGTTTCCTCACCTTAGATCTATTCTTCAAGCCTGTCTGTTTCCTCACCTTAGATCTATTCTTCAAGCCTGTCTGTTTCCTCACATTAGATCTATTCTTCAAGCCTGTCTGTTTCCTCACCTTAGATCTATTCTTCAAGCCTGTCTGTTTCCTCACATTAGATCTATTCTTCAAGCCTGTCTGTTTCCTCACCTTAGATCTATTCTTCAGTCCTGCCTGTTTCCTCACCTTAGATCTATTCTTCAAGCCTGTCTGTTTCCTCACATTAGATCTATTCTTCAAGCCTGTCTGTTTCCTCACATTAGATCTATTCTTCAAGCCTGTCTTTTTCCTCACCTTAGATCTATTCTTCAAGCCTGTCTGTTTCCTCACATTAGATCTATTCTTCAAGCCTGTCTGTTTCCTCACATTAGATCTATTCTTCAAGCCTGTCTGTTTCCTCACCTTAGATCTATTCTTCAAGCCTGTCTGTTTCCTCACCTTAGATCTATTCTTCAATCCTGTCTGTTTCCTCACCTTAGATCCATTCTTCAATCCTGTCTGTTTCCTCACCTTAGATCTATTCTTCAAGCCTGTCTGTTTCCTCACCTTAGATCTATTCTTCAAGCCTGTCTGTTTCCTCACCTTAGATCTATTCTTCAAGCCTGTCTGTTTCCTCACCTTAGATCTATTCTTCAATCCTGTCTGTTTCCTCACCTTAGATCTATTCTTCAATCCTGTCTGTTTCCTCACCTTAGATCTATTCTTCAAGCCTGTCTGTTTCCTCACCTTAGATCTATTCTTCAAGCCTGTCTGTTTCCTCACCTTAGATCTATTCTTCAGTCCTGTCTGTTTCCTCACCTTAGATCTATTCTTCAAGCCTGTCTGTTTCCTCACATTAGATCTATTCTTCAAGCCTGTCTGTTTCCTCACCTTAGATCTATTCTTCAAGCCTGTCTGTTTCCTCACATTAGATCTATTCTTCAAGCCTGTCTGTTTCCTCACCTTAGATCTAATGAGCCCAACAAACTCCTCCCTCAAACGATTGTTCCAAGAGCATCCGATGTCGCACTTGAAGAGAGGCAAGCGCGATGACGCTGACGTCCCCACGAGTCCCACCAAACCGAGGGTCATCACAGCCACGTCCCTCCCTAAACAGGACGCCTGCGGGCAGATGTTCATTCAGAATCACACCTTCACTGGTTTTGCTGGACAGGGCCGTGCCGCAAGACCAGTGGCAGGACAGAATCGTGGCAACTCGTGTGTGACAGTATCACAGTCGGGTAACGTGAGACAAGGTATACCACAGGAAGTGACGTTTGCTCGGGCTATTAACAGCGCTCAAGTTCAAGGCCAACATGTAGCTGCTAAGATTGAAGTTCAAGATGATGGTCAAGGGGGTAATGGGGTTTTGGGCACAATGCAACAGAATTACGTGACAAGTGCCACGGAAATTCCCATTAAATCTGAATATCGACAGCAGACGACGAAATGTAGTCCTGAAGTCAATCAAAGCCTACAAGTACATTTAAAGCTACAAAATGGCGGCTCGGTGTCTGAAGGTCTCGTTCAACAGGACACGAAAGTCAAGAGGGAAAACTATGATCAGCCAGTCAAACCGAGAGAGTCCGTATCCAACGAAAAGGCTCTCAAACCAGTGGAGGCAAGTATCCATTAGGATTTAATGGAAGCAGAATATATTGTAAGTTGATGCCGTTCAAAGAATCATTTCTTAATTAAAGGAGGTATTCAGTATCAAATCTCATTTCATGTTTAACTCATTTAAAAACTAATAATGAAATAATTTGAATTTCAAAATGAGTAAGTTTGATAGAACTTTTTTTGGCCAGGGTTGTCTGCAGCTGTCCGAAGAAGAGGAGAAAAAGAGGAGACAGCAGGTGAAGAACCGCCAGTATGCCAAGGAGAGCAGAGAACGGAAGAACAAGAGGCTCGAAATGTTGGAGAAAGTAAGTTCATCAAATAAAACTCTTCTGTCCATTCATGTGCAGTGGTTTTGCTATTGATTTTTATGGAAGTAGTTCATATGTGATGTAGATATGGTAATTTTCGTGATGGTTGTATGGGAAATAATATGACTGACGCCATAATTCTTGTATCCGTCACTATGCAGGAAAACAAAGAGAAAGACGTTGAGATTGAAATATTACGAAAGATTCTGACAAACCTCTACACAAAGTGCAAGGACAGTGAACTCAGTTGGAGATTCCAAACAATTGATTGGTTTGTAAAGCAAGCATCCCGAGGTCAAGGCCATTTTTCTTTGGAATGTTTATTGCCAGGTAAAAGTAATTTCTCTACAGCATACCAGTTTGTAAAGGGGATCACTTCCACCGCAAATCTACTTGATCTTTGACTTAATGGCCGCTTACTATCTGAATCAGTCAATTTTCAAATTTTGTTTTAAATTATAGGTGTAGATTTATTGATTTAAATTGAAATAATTAGCATTCTCAAAATTTCAATGTGACGTCTGAAATGTCAATGTTATGCATCAATTTGTCTGTTTGATGTACCAGAGTGTCTTTGATGTCCCAGAATATCTTTGAGGCCCCAGAATGTCTATTTGATGCCCCAGGATGTCTTTGATGTCCCAGAATGTCTTTTATGTCCCAGAATGTCTTTGATGCCCTAGAATATATTTGATGCCCCAGAATGTCTTTGATGTCTCAAAATGTCTTTGATGCCCCAGAATGTCTTTGATGTCCCAGAATGTCTTTGATGCCCTAGAATATCTTTGATGTCCCAGAATGTCTTTGATGCCCCGGAATGTCTTTGATGCCCCAGAATGTCTTAGATGTCCCAGAATGTCTTTGATGCCCCAGAATGTCTTTGATTCCCAGAATGTCTTTGATGCCCTAGAATATCTTTGATGCCCCAGAATGTCTTTAATGTCTCAAAATGTCTTTGATGTCCCAGAATGTCTTTGATGTCCCAGAATGTCTTTGATGTCCCAGAATGTCTTTGATGTCCCAGAATGTCTTTGATGTCCCAGAATGTCTTTGATGCCCCATGTCCCAGAATGTCTTTGATGTCCCAGAATGTCTTTGATGTCCCAGAATGTCTTTGATGCCCCATGTCCCAGAATGTCTATTTGATACCCTAGAACGCCATTTTTCTCAAGTTCCTTGTGTAGTTGACCAATAGATTATTGCAACTAGTCTTACAAACTTCTTCGCTGTACTTACACTTTCACATTTGACGTACATCTTGTTAAGTACGGTAACTGACTAGTTTATCTTCTCTGAGCAGCTGATGACGACATGCTTAGGGAACTCGGCAACTCCCATTTTGGCGTGGTTATCCCCACTCCCAGGCGACCTGATGACGTCATGTGCGTGGCAGGCGATCAGGTGAGAAAATGTGACGCGCCGATTGGTCAAGAAGGTACCACAGAGAAGACCGTAGTCCAAAGGTCAGTCAGTAATGACGTTAATATGTCCGACCAGGAAAGCTGTGTCAGAAATGTACCCACCTTTCTAGCTCAAGACGCAATGGCCAACAGACATAGGGACGCCGAGACGTCACATTTTAGTTCAAACCTATTTACATCAGAACCATCGACTGGAAACCATTCAGCCTTGCATGGCGTCATGACGTCAGACATGAACCATGGACGTGCTCCAATCAGCGGCTCCATGCGACACACGGCACACAATGACGTCACCGACTGTCTGTCCAATGGTAGTGTCGTGGGTCTATTCGGGTCAAACATAGCTGTCTCGCTCACGACGCGACAAGAATCACGTAACTTTGATGCCGTCTCACCATGGTGCACGCAATTTCAGGACAACAGAGACAATCAAGGGCAGCAAACCCTGGACAGAAGTTCTTCATGTTTGCAAACGCAAGAGTTAGATGTCCTGGAGTCTGATTTTGAGGAGCAGTTACCATCTGAAGTTTTCAACTTATCTTCAATGGATATTGAGTTAATTGTATCAGCAGCGACTGTCTGCACGCCCTAGCACAATTAAAGCTCTGAGAGATGTAGTTGATTGTATCTTAAATGAATGTATGTATGGATCCTCTCTAAGTACTGAATGTATGGATCCACTGAGGGGGCCATCCATATAGTACGTACGCACTGAAAATGGTTGCGGGGGGGGGTCTATTTTGTCCGAGGACAACATGACACCATGGGTGATGCCGCGTAAATTCTTGGAACCACTGGGCTCGCCAAACAGCAAACTTTTAAAAACAAGTGACACATTTTGTTTACTGTGACGTCATAATTGTAGAAAAATGTTTTTTTTCAGGTATGTGGAAAAGGAGGTTTGGAAAAAGGGGGGGGGGGGTGTCGAAAGATCATTTTACGTAGTCATGGGGGTCGTCAAAGAAGTAAGCGTGCAACAGAAGGATGGGGATTGAGTCGATATTTTTTACTCTTTTTTTACGTACGTACAATATAGGTGCCTCCCCCCCCCCAAAGTACTGGATGCTGTGATCCACTTGGAGTAGTGTTTGATCTTTCTTTAAAATTCTTGGGGATGACAATCGCCACATCTCGCTGTCACCATGATATGGTGTTCAGACAAGCATGAAAGACATGAAGATTTTCAAATATTGTAATTTATTTATTTTTAACTTGATATGTATATTTTAATATTTTCTTGTACGTGTATGTTCATTAAGGAAGACTATTTAAAGTCAATTTTTTTTTGGTTGAATCTATTCATACGTTGAACTCAACTATCACTATAATCGTTATAAAATACGGCAGTAAAGTCTAAAAAAAAGTATAATTAAAAGCAATCAAACTTTAGATCATGAGACTAGACCAAAATGACGTAGCGAGACAAGAAGTGCGGTTATGCCAGCACATTTCGGCTGTCTTTCTCTATGTGACTGGCCACATAAACGGTGTGCACAATCTCCAGGCGTAACTTCGCAACGACAGTAACAAGGAAAACGCTTCTTTTTATACAATTTTATTTATGCCTGGTGCACCGCCATTACAACCAAGTTTTTCCTTTTTTACCCCATGTGGGGGTCATTTACCCCGATTTCGCAGACCCCTGATCTGGGAGTACCGTACAACATAGTATGTATTTAGCCTTTAGAGCTGTTCGTGTAGCTTGTGTGAAATGCAATCTGAGCCGTAGAGTGGGGCATGCAACCCCTCTCAGATATTTAATTGCCGATGGGGGTGGGGGTGGGGAGGAGACTCAAATGTGAATGCAGGGAGGCACAAAACCGAATAGTGGCAAGGGCGTCCTAAGGTCTCGTGACGCCTCTACGCGCCGTGTTCATGCGAAGGTCGCACCTTTGTTTTCAACATCATCAGTCGGGCTTCATGTTGATTGGTTAATGCAGTATAGAAATTCAGTAATATGTTACGTTGTTTTTACTAAGCTTTTTGAAAGATTTAAATTATCATTATATGCGTATTTACATGGGGGAAAAAAACAACTATAATGATTCTAAACAAATAGTGTGAATGAATATTAATATACTTAACAATTATTATTAGAACGTAAAAGCAAAAAAAAAAAAAAAAAAAAAAAAAAAAAAAAAAAAAAAAAAAAAAAAAAAAAAAAAAAAAAAAAAAAAAAAAAAAAAAATTTTTTTTTTTTTTTTTTTTTTTTTTTTTTTTTTTTTTTTTGAAAAAAAAAAAAAAAAAAAAAAAAAAAAAAAAAAAAAAAAAAAAAAAAAAAAAAAAAAAAAAAAAAAAAAAAAAAAAAAAAAAAACAATTAAATGAAAAATTTAAAAAAAAAAATAACCAATTAAAAGAAATTAAAATTAAAATGTGTAAAATTGTAAAATTGTAAAATTGTCATGTAATTATGTACTTGTACCTATTACTTGTACTTATATGATTTTGCAATACTTTTTTTTTTACAAATATGAAATAAAACATAATGGACCATATAATATTGACCCTAACCGTCCATGACAGCCATATCTTTCACCCCGCCCATTAGGGAATCCCGTTACTGATAGGATCTCTTGAACAAATCACTTGACTCGCATTTATTTCATTAATTCATAGTATAACCCAGGGGTCGGGAACCTTTTTGTCTGAGAGAGCCATGGACACCACATATTTTGAAAAGTAATTCTGTGAGAGCCGTACATTATGTTTAAAAATAAAAATTCAAGTAAATGTGTGCATTTTGTGTAATTTCAACACTAAAAATGCAATAATTATGTTTCTGAATTCCTTTTAATAACATTGTTATGCTGTTGCTAATCAATAATGAGTATTTCTTACCATTAATGCGACTTTTTTTTTATAATCGAAGATTTGTCTGCGAGCCAGACGCAGCCATCAATAGAGCCACATCTGGCTCGCGAGCCACAGGTTCCCGACCCCTGGTATAACCCATTGACCGTTTGCCACGACTTTTGACATTCCATTTAAGTTTAAGAACAAAAATCAATATATTGTGACGTTAAGAACAAATATCAATATTTTGTGACGTTAAGAAAAATATCAATATATTGTGAAGTCAAGCTTGAGTGACAAAAACTGTTGTTAATACTATTAATTAGATTATAATTTCTTATGTGGTTCTGTCCCTCTTTCCCCTTGTCGTTTGGTATTTTTAAAAGCCATTCCGTCGCTTCAAGTGAAGTATTATTGTCATAATTTGTGTTCCTTCTTGTAAGCCACATCAGCATTTCCCGAAAGGTTCTGGAAGTTTTGATATTTAATTTGATAACTGAAGCTCTTTTGGAATTTCTATCTTACATTTCCAACGGGCACATTTTTATTGTACCCCTGGCATTAAAATGATGAGCAAGCCATAAAACCCTATGTTTAACTGAACTTGAGCTACGCCCCTGTTTGTAGCAAACTTTAAGAAACGGTCGTAACACACTTTTTAAAAAAATGGTTGTAAAGATTTTGAAATGCAACGGAAACTATTCTGTATGGCCAGACGTCTTTACTCGCCCTGAAATGTAGCGTTCTGGCAGTGGGGTTTGCTGGGGTGGGTATAATGAGCTTCGGCTCGATGGCTTGCTGTTTTCTTCTTAAAGTATTAGATGAGCATGCTGGCACCATTTTCATTACTGCATTCTGTAGGTATATATTCCACAAAATGTACATTTTGTGGCTACGTTCGCCCCCCAGGTTATACACGGCCCAAGGTGTAATTGCCCCCTTCCCCCAGGTATACATCTGTCCTTAGGTATACGTGTTCCACGGGTAGATATATGTCCACAGGTGTATTATGTCCTCAAGTACATTATGACCCCAAGTGTATTTTTCTCCATGTATATTATGCGACCATGTATATTATGCCACCTGGTAAACATGTCCCAAGGTATACAAGTCCCAAGGTCTATTAAGTCCCCAGGTATATTATTTTCCCATACATACATGCCCCCATCTAAATACTGTCCCCAGTTACATATGTCCCCATGTATGTTATGCTCCCAGGTATACATGTCCCCAGGTATATAATGCCCCCCAGGTATACGTGTTACCATTATTTATATTATCCCCAGATATAAATGTCCCCATATACATAATGTCCCCATACAAACATGTCCCTACATACCAAGCTGTTAAAAACAAATCTCGGCTGTTTCGATGAGATGCAGCGTCCCAACACATTCATTTCATCCCAATTATTTTATTCATTTAGATTTATTCTTTTATTAGACAACAGAACCCTAAAGACATTTTAAAAAAAATCTGTTTGCATTTCTCAGTGTCCAAACCTTTGTGTAGCTCTGTGATCCAATGGGCTGATAGCTGCTCTATAGCTCACTCGTTGGGTCGCGCGGGTCAAGTGTCCCCCATAGTGTTACACCATTTCAGACGCTATAACAAGAATTTATGGTACAACCACATGTGGACATGACGTGGTGGCATTTATAGAACAAAATATCGTGGGGGGGGGGATCACCCACCCCCCTGCCGCGGCGTAAATCTGGAAAATCCCGTTGTGTTTGGTTTGTGTTATTCTTCTGGTTGGGTTTAGATTCCCCCCCCCCTCCCAAACAAAAAAAAAAAAAAAAAAATAATATCGTGGGGGGGGGGATCACCCACCCCCCTGCCGCGGCGTAAATCTGGAAAATCCCGTTGTGTTTTGTTTGTGTTATTCTTCTGGTTGGGTTTAGATTCCCCCCCCCCCCCCCAAAAAAAAAAAAAAAAAAAAAACAAACTCCGAGCTGCAAATAAACCACTGTAAACATGCACATTCAAAAACAACTTAATTCGAAAGTGATACTTATTTTTAGATATAAGTCCTTTGAAAACTTAAACTGCACTATCAAGTAGATGGCATTATTTTCCGGAGCAATATATTAGATTGTTAAAAACTTTACCGCATACTAGTTAGTGCGATGTGGTCAGCATCAGTCGATAAACACCTTGCTCCGCTCATCAGTCGATAAACCCCTTGCTCCGCTCATCAGTCGATAAACCCCTTGCTCCGCTCATCAGTCGATAAACCCCTCGCTCCGCTCATCAGTCAATAAACACCTTGCTCCGCTCATTTCGATCTCATCACTGATCCATATGTTGTTACATGGGGGGGGGGTGGAATGAAACTTAGTACAAAAAATACCCTGTCTTTCCCACAACTTTACCGAATACTGTAAGAACTCTGAAACCACAATACTGTCTTTGGCCAACATTATGACCACGCAATATTTGACGGCCATTCTTGTAACAACTAGCGATCTCGATTTGAACCCCTTTTGAAAGATTCAGGTTCAGTCGCGTGGCGGCACACTAAAATACGTCCGAGGCCCCGTAGACTAAACATTCCATGCACTTCTCCATCGTGCACCCTTAGTGTGCAACTTATCTGAACGTGTTTCATCCGTAACATGAACAACGTACAGCGAGTACGGCGAGTACAGCGCGAGTACGGCGAGCAAAGGGTCCAAGAAAAAAGTAAATAAGTTTTAAAAATAACATTAATATTTCTACATACATTGTACTTGGTTTGATATTTATACATACAATGTACTTGGTTTGATATTTATACATACAATGTACTTGGTTTGATATTTGTACATACAATGTACTTGTCATATTTAAATGACATACATGTTTTTGAAACTACGCCTTGAAATGTTTCTATTTAACATGATATATTAATAAACTGTGTGGTAACTAGTGCTATGATTTGTTTCTAATGACCTGTGGTCACTAGTGCTATGATTTGTTTCTACTGACCTGTGGTCACTAGTGCTATGATTTGCTTCTACTCAAATGTTGTCACTAGTGCTTTGATTTGTTTCTACTGACCTGTGGTCACTAGTGCTATGATTTGTTTCTAATGACCTGTGATCTCTAGTGCTATGATGTGTTTCTAATGACCTGTGGTCACTAGTGCTATGATTTGTTTCTACTGACCTGGGGTCTCTAGTGCTATGATTTGTTTCTAATGGCCTGTGGTCACTAGTGCTATGATTTGTTTCTACTAACCTGTGGTAACTAGTGCTATGATTTGTTTCTAATGACCTGTGGTCACTAGTGCTATGATTTGTTTCTACTGACCTGTGGTCTCTAGTGCTATGATTTGTTTCTAATGACCTGTGGTCACTAGTGCTATGATTTGTTTTTAATGACATGTGGTCACTAGAGCTATGATTTGCTTCTACTGACCCGTGGTCACTAGTGCTATGATTTGTTTCTACTGACCTGTGGTCACTAGTGCTATGATTTGTTTCTACAGACCTAAGGTCACTAGTGCTAAGATTTGTTTCTATTGACCTGTGGTCACTAGTGCTATGATTTGTTTCTACTGACCTGTGGTCACTAGTGCTATGATTTGTTTCTACTGACCTGTGGTCACTAGTGCTATGATTTGTAGCTACTGACCTGTGGTCACTAGGGCTATGATTTGTTTCTACTGACCTGTACTCTCTAGTGCTATGATTTGTTTCTAAGCACCTGTGGTCACTCGGGCTATGATTTGTTTCTACTGACCTGTGGTCACTAGTGCTATGATTTGTTTCTACTGAACTGTGGTCTCTAGTGCTATGATTTGTTTCTAATGACCTGTGGTCACTAGTGCTATGATTTGTTTCTACTGACCTGTACTCTCTAGTGCTATGATTTGTTTCTAAGCACCTGTGGTCACTCGTGCTATGACCTGTGTTCTCATGTTCTATGATATGTTTCTACTGACCTGTGGTCACTAGGGCTATGATAGGGCAAACGGTCACCCTAACACTCGACCCAATGGTCACCCTAGTACTCGGCCCCATGGTCTAATACTTGGCCCACAGGGGTATCTGTGTACATTATGAGAACCATGACTTACATTTGACGCTGTTATTTCTCGACAGCTCTTACAATGATCATCTGACATATTCATGACTTCTATTCTTATCTTTAGGACAAATAGCCAACATCCGACACCATCTCTCATCCTGAAGACCAATTGCTATTTTACGACATCCTCTCTTATCCTAAAGACTAACTACCATTTTACGACAGCCTCTCTCATCCTAAAGACTAACTACCATTTTACGAAATCCTGTCTCATCCTAAAGACCAACAGCCATTTTTATGACATCCTCGCTTATCCTAAAGACTAACATCCTTTTTATGACATTGTTTATCATCCTAAGGACTAATTGCTATTTTACGACTTCATCTCTTATCCTAAAGACTAATTGCTATTTTGCGACATCATGTCTCATTCTAAAGACTCACTGCTATTTTACGACCTCATCATAAAGAACAAATATAGTAGTTACAGTTACTCAATCGGCTGTTACTGTTCAAAGGTGACACACTTGCATGAAATATAAGTTGTTATGTACCTTTATTTTACGTGGGTTCCTCGGGGTCATTAATTCATCGGGGTCATAAGTTCATCGGGATCATAAGTTTATGGGGATCATAAGTTCTTAGGGATAATAAGTTCCTCTGTTTCATAAGTTCCTCGGGGTCATACGTTAATCGAGTTTATAAGGTCATCTGGGTCATAAGTTCACAATCGGGTCATAAGTTCATGGGTTCATAAGTTCACAATCGGGTCATAAGTTCTTGGGGGTCATAAGTTCACAATCGGGTCATAAGTTCATGGGGGTCATAAGTTCACACTCCGGATTTTTTAAACAGTTTTCTAACAAAATAATCCACAGATTTAGATAAGATTAAGATTTTTTTTTTTAAATCTGTGTCTCCGGTCAATAACTCCGGACAAATGACTTGTCTTTGACTTCAGGACTCGCCCATAAGTTTGTCTGGATTCATTCAATCTCAGGGATATTATTTGAGGAAAAAGAAATCCCTCCTCAACACCGAGAGAATGGGATTTTTGGACAGAGCGAGACTTCATGTGATTGGATGGCATGGCGTTGTTGGACAACTTTGTTTGTGGATGAATTGACGTCAGTGGATGGCTTTAAGCTAGAGAGACAGAAATCGTATTCCAACAGAATGACATTACATACAACAGAAGGACACTTCATACAACAGAATGGCGCTACATACAGCTGAATGACGCAACATACAGCTGAATGACGCTACATACAGCATAATGACGCTACATACAGCTGAATGACGCAACATACAGCTGAATGACGCTACATACAGCTGAATGACGCTACATACAGCTGAATGATGCTACGTACAGCTGAATGATGCTACGTACAGCTGAATAACGCTACACACAACAGAATGACGCTACATACAACAGAATGACGCTACACACAACAAAATGACGCTACACACAACAGAAGGACGCTACACACAACATAATGACGCTATATACAACAGAATGACGCTACACACAACAGAATGACGCTAGACACAACAGAAGGACGCTACATACAACAGAATGACGCTACATACAACAGAATGACGCTAGACACAACAGAATGACGCTACACACAACAGAATGACGCTAGACACAACAGAATGACGCTACATACAACAGAATGACGCTACATACAACAGAATGACGCTACACACAACAGAATGACGCTACATACAACAGAATGACGCTACACACAACAGAATGACGCTACACACAACAGAATGACGCTACATACAACAGAATGACGCTACACACAACAGAACGACGCTAGACACAACAGAATGACGCTACATACAACAGAATGACGCTACACTTAACAGAATGACGCTAGACACAACAGAATGACGCTACATACAACAGAATGACGCTACACACAACAGAATGACGCTACATACAACAGAATGACGCTACACACAACAGAATGACGCTAATACAGCTGAATGACGCTACATACAGCTGAACAATCTCTTAAATGTCGTCCAGATAATTATTATTATTTAATTTATTTATTTTGTTGTCAAGCAGACGATCGGTTTTAGGAATTCGGTTTGAAACCGGTTATCGTTTTTGACACCACATTCCAAATTGTTCCCCATACAAGGTTCGGATTGTAATGACATCGAAAGGAGCAGTTAAATTTATTTTTAGAACAGTAAACGCAACTGTCAGTTTGATACAGTTTGGTACCAGCACTTGGTCTGTGTTCCTCGCTATTGACCAATTTGCGTCAGTCTTCTGGTAAACATGTTATTCTATACCTTTAGTAGACTACCCGACTGTAGAGACCATGCGACCATATTGTATTTCATTGGCGGCAACTTTAATTTTTATCAAATATATTTGAAGGCAATAAATACCTAATAATGTTAAAACTATAATTAGCCCTCACGTGACATTGGAAACGGAAGTAAATGACCACGTGACATGTACATGACAGGCGAATACAATTTACAGGAAAGACGAACATTGTTTATGAAATTAAAATGAACGACAAAAATTATTGTTATGGCATCTACGTCAAATGACATTATTGTACGAAATGTAAATCACAGATGACACTACTGGATGACATTATGTCAAACGACATTCTTGTATGACATTTATATGACATATAACATTATTGTATGACATTTATAGGACAGATAACACTATTGGAAACATGTCAAGGTCATGGTGTGGGGTACAACAATTGCTCCTACCATCTTACTTCCAAGCGACATTTTTGAAGTCTTTTGTAAAGAACACCTGTAATAGGGTAGTTCATTTTTCAAAAATTAGTCTACCATACACCATACTCTATCTACCAAACACCATACTCCAAAGTCATACACAATCTACCATACGCGATATTCAATCTACCATGTGTCATACACAATCAACCATACACCATACGTCATACACAATCTACTATACGTCATACACAATCTACCATACTCCATACTCAATCCAACATACGCCATACACAATCTACTATACGCAAAACGTCATACACTTAATCTACCCTACGCCATACTCAATCTACCATACACCATCTACCATACGGCATGTTTCTAATTACAGATTTTATTACTTGGGCTCCCTCCTCCTACTCCTCCACTTTGTAAATCGATTAGCTACGCCTTTGCACGGATTGTACCTGCATGCACGAAGAGGCGATAAATTGTTATTTACTTGTGTGCAACATTCGTTCATAAAGATGATGATTTAATATGAAACAATCCTTGCTGGCTTGCAACTTGTTCTCTACGTTTCAGTTGTAGATCTGTGGTACTGGTATATTTCATGTCAGCTGTCAATGACGTCATCGTTTTTTTTTTTGGTTTTTTGTTTTGTTTGTAAAGACACTTCAAACGATATTTTCAAAAATCAATACTTAGAGGTCGTTCGCAAATTACATCACGAAAAAATGATGTTTTTTTTTTTTGGTTTTTTGTTTTGTTTGTAAAGACACTTCAAACGATATTTTCAAAAATCAATACTTAGAGGTCGTTCGCAAATTACATCACGAAAAAATGACCTTTTTAGACCCCCCCCCCCAGTCACAAAATGTCGCAAATTCGTTACCCCTCCCCCAGTGTCACGTTACGCCTTAAAGAACATAACGCACATACATTTCGATATCAGCAGAAGGTGTGAGCGACTGAGTGTCACGCGTACTTTTAATGCCTGATGCAATTCGACTTCAAATTAATGTTTTTAAATTTAATTGAATAATGATTTTTCATAATTAGAAAATTTTAGGTTTAAAAAAAATATTAAAAAATAAATAAAAAATAGACCTCACAATTTGTTTTTACCCCGCCCCCTGGTCACAAAGTGGCACAAATTTTCGACAGCCTCCCCCCCCCCCCGAGTGTGACGTAATTTGCGAACGACCCTTTATCTTAATGCTGACAAAAGATGTACATTTTTAATTTAAAGATTTCCGGAAGTGTTACTATTTTTAAAGCTTTGCTTTAAGNAAAGAACATAACGCACATACATTTCGATATCAGCAGAAGGTGTGAGCGACTGAGTGTCACGCGTACTTTTAATGCCTGATGCAATTCGACTTCAAATTAATGTTTTTAAATTTAATTGAATAATGATTTTTCATAATTAGAAAATTTTAGGTTTAAAAAAAATATTAAAAAATAAATAAAAAATAGACCTCACAATTTGTTTTTACCCCGCCCCCTGGTCACAAAGTGGCACAAATTTTCGACAGCCCCCCCCCCCCCCCCGAGTGTGACGTAATTTGCGAACGACCCTTTATCTTAATGCTGACAAAAGATGTACATTTTTAATTTAAAGATTTCCGGAAGTGTTACTATTTTTAAAGCTTTGCTTTAAGCGAAAAAACTTGTCACGTTTAGTGTACACATTTGTCACGTTTAGCGTCAGTTCACACGATCAAATTAGCTTCAAATGTTTGCATGAACACACTACTTGGTGCGTGGTTTCTTCGTTTGGACATGGTGGGACTTTTGGATCAAAGAGTCATTTGAAAGTTGTGACAAGGCTTCATAAAATATCGCATCAAATGTATGATCGAAAATTTGATCGTGTGAACTGGCGCTTAGCGTACACATTTGTCACTTTTAGTGTACACATTTGTCACTTTTAGTGTACATATTTGTCACTTTTAGTGTACACATTTGTCACGTTTAGTGTACACATTTGTAACTGTTTGTGTACACATTAGTCATGTTTAATGTTCATATTTGTCACTGTTTGTGTACACATGTGTCACTTTTAGTGTACACATTTTTCACAGTTTTGTGTACACATTTGTCACTTTTAGTGTACACATTTGTCCCTTTTGTGTACACATTTGTCACTTTTAGTGTACATATTCGTCACTTTTTGTGTACACATTTGTCACTTTCAATCTTTCCTTGATTCGTTCACTTTATTGGTTTGGAAAGTGTATTCTGTCATTTGCTATTATTACTGAAAAAGCTAAACTTCAAATCAAACAAATACAATGTAATTGAAAGTCAGGAGTTTGGCTAACGTTCCTATGAAATGGTGATTGCAGTGTTAGAACAATATTTTAGTCAATATCAATTACCGTACAGTTCTTTGAGTTATTTCAATGTACTCATGATTCTATTTTGAGAAGCGTGTTAAAAAAAAGGATTTACAAAATGATTAGTTTTGAATAAGGCAGTGGGCATTTAACTTCCATGTTGCCTCCTGCCCTCTGTACGAAAGCGAAAATCATATCAAGATATGGCACATTAGCAAGTGCTGGTTCACCAAAACCATTAAATTGTATATTAGCTCATTGTATCACTTGTACATATCTGATCTGTGTATCTATAATATACAAACTATATAAAAATCGATTTGTCGTACATATGCTATGTCAACTATTTTTAAAAATAATTATTCTCTTTCAAGATAACGTACTTACCATGCATAATAATCAAAATGCCGATGAATACTTCTGTCCCCCTAAAGTCACCCTCTCCACAACCCAATTTCTTTAACACTCAACTTCTCTTGGAAATCCATTTACATGGATTACACTGGCTTACAACACATTACGTTAGTTCTGGTTGTTCCCACAGCTTTGGTCTGACCTTCGACCTTCAAGCGTTAAGAATTAATTTCCTGCAATTTTCAACAAACCTCAACGTAATATAAATATGGAGATAAGTTTTATCCTCTGATGCAAAATTTGATTTCCACGAAGTATTCCAACAATTTAAAATATTTATAGTTAAGATTACTCTTATTTGTTTCATAATTTGCCACACTTTATCACTCAGCTCTTAGTTTTATGCTTGACCCAAATACCAATGTGTTAAAGCAGTGACGTGCAGAGGTGCGGTGAGGCCCAAGACCAACGCCCTGATTATGTGCCCTTAACACCAAAGTGAAGATCAATACGCAGGTGTCCATATGAGGACAGCAGAGCTGTCAACATTGACACTGTCAAATTTTGATTTCACGCTTTGATTGAATAATCGCTTTAATATTGACGTCGGGGCCGTGGCCACATAAGCCCCCCCCCCCCCATCTGCACGCCATTGTTTAAAGTAATACTTTATTTTTAAATTAAATATATTACAATGGTATTTGGGTGTGACTTAGGGTTGTAACTATTGTCAACAAATAATTATAACTAATTAAAGTTACCAGCCAATAAAATAATCTTTCCATATCTTTAGTACTGTGTCAATTTGTTGCATATTATGTTCATCACATGTCCCTTGCCAGAAAATTCGCCGGATATTATTTGTAATTTTCTTCCATTTTTTAATTTTGAAACCTCAAATCAATGCAAAATGGTGAAGTTAACATTGTCATGTGCGGGAGTACAATTATGTCATTGAAAGGTGAGATTTGAAAACGGTGTATTGGAAAGGTCACAGTTCACAGATGTGGTGAGAAGGGGACAGGTGACAGGTGTGATGAGAAGGGGACCGGTCATAGATTTGATGAGAAGGGGACAGGTCACAAGAGTGATGAGCAGAGGACAGGTCACAGGTGTGATGAGAAGGGGACAGGTCACAGATGTGAAGAGAAGGGGACAGGTCACAGATGTGATGAGAAGGGGACAGGTCAGAGGTGTGATGAGAAGGGGACAGGTCACAGGTGTGATGAGAAGGGGACAGATCACAGGTGTGATGAGAAGGGGACAGGTCACAGGTGTGATGAGAAGGGGACAGGTCACAGGTGTGATGCGAAGGGGACAGTTCTGTCCACACTACTCTTCCCCTGCGGTCATAGATTTGATGAGAAGGGGACAGGTCACAAGAGTGATGAGCAGAGGACAGGTCACAGGTGTGATGAGAAGGGGACAGGTCACAGATGTGATGAGAAGGGGACAGGTCACAGATGTGATGAGAAGGGGACAGGTCAGAGGTGTGATGAGAAGGGGACAGGTCACAGATGTGATGAGAAGGGGACAGATCACAGGTGTGATGAGAAAGGGACAGGTCACAGGTGTGATGAGAAGGGGACAGGTCACAGGTGTGATGAGAAGGGGACAGTTCACAGGTGTGATGAGAAGGGGACAGGTCACAGGTGTGATGAGAAAGGGACAGGTCACAGGTGTGATGAGAAGGGGACAGGTCACAGGTGTGATGAGAAGGGGACAGTTCAAAGGTGTGATCAGAAGGGGACAGTTCTAATGTGTGATAAGGAGGGGACAGGTCATAGTTGTGATGAGAAGGGGACAGTTCACAGGTGTGATGAAAAGGGGACTTGTTAAGCACTGGCTTCTAATGTGAGAAATTAATCTTTTGTTTTAAGTTATGGCTCGTTCACAGAGTGCACAACAAAGGGCGATACCATAGAGAAATACAATAATAAAGATACGACACGCAAAAAATACAGTGGCCAATTACAATTAAGAAGATTTAATTTAGTAATAATATAATTACAAAACAAAAGAAATATAATTACAAATCATCAACTTACAGAGCGTTGAAAAATCTTTTACCGGTACACAATTAGTACAATGTGCCAATTTATAATGAGGAATGATGAATGCAAAATAGACACATGAGCACACAAAGAATAATACCATTGTCTCGTAAAGTTAATAATATCTATCTAAATCTCCGTCTGAATCTCTCCCTCAAACTCCGAAACCCTTTATTTATATTGTGGGTCTACCGACGCGTCCAGAAACGCCTTTAATTTTCTAATACAATCGAGAACATTCGACAAAACACCACTAAGAACTAATGAATTATTTTTAGTTGCTGTCGGCAATAAACACGACAGAACAAAAGACGAAGCCAAGCCCATCTCTGAACGTAGCGTCTCATGTGGGGTCAACCAGAGTGCACGCACGAGGAAAGTGAGTAAACAAGCCCTACATAACAGGTGTGATGAGAAGGGGACAGGTCACAGGTGTAATGAGAAGGGGACAGGTCACAGGTGTGGTGGAGATCACAGATTAGCCACTGAAGTGAGACAGATTAGCTATTGAGTTGAAACACAGATTAGCCGCTGAAATGAGACAGATTAGCTATTGAGTTGAAACACAGATTAGCCCCTGAAATGAGCCAGATAAGCTATTGAATTCAGACAAAGCCTGTGCCGGGCTGTGGGAGGTTTGTTGTGATGAAGGTGAGATAACAAATTGACGCCCTTTAAAATAACTTAACATTAATCAGCCATCTGTTTTGACAAGTTTTGAGGATTTTAGAAGGAGCGATGTTGGAGTTTTCTGTAAGCTTTAAATTAATTTTAGTCTGCTGTGGAAGACTGTTCAGAGGCTTCTTGTCAACAATGTATACAGTGGAAGGTGACACTAGCACTGGCGTGAGAACAGAGGGGGGAATTTGGGGAGGGGGGCTGTTACTCCGCCCTTCTTCGTACTTATTTTTTTTGGGCTGCATTCCCCCCCCCCTGTTATTTTACAAGCTCTCTTAGGTGTATTATGTATGCTTTGTGATTGTCATTAATAAGGGGTGGTAAAATCAAGGACCGCTCCTGACGTCAGACACTCTAGCTACTACACTGGATATTACCGCGCTCATCCGACTTTGCTCAAAGCCAAGAAATACCCTAGAGATATGAACGTGTATGAATTAATCACCTACCCTAGAGATATGTACTTGTATGAATTAATCACCTACCCTAGAGATGTGAACGTGTATGAATTAATCACCTACCCTAGAGATATGAACGTGTATGAATTAATCACCTACCCTAGAGATATGAACTTGTATGAATTAATCACCTACCCTAGAGATATGAACTTGTATGAATTAATCACCTACCCTAGAGATATGAACGTGTATGAATTAATCACCTAGCCTAGAGATATGAACGTGTATGAATTAATCACCTACCCTAGAGATATGAACGTGTATGAATTAATCACCTACCCTAGAGATATGAACTTGTATGCATTAATCACCTACCCTAGAGATGTGAACGTGTATGAATTAATCACCTACCCTAGAGATATGAACGTGTATGAATTAATCACCTACCCTAGAGATATGAACTTGTATGAATTAATCACCTACCCTAGAGATATGAACTTGTATGAATTAATCACCTACCCTAGAGATATGAACGTGTATGAATTAATCACCTAGCCTAGAGATATGAACGTGTATGAATTAATCACCTACCCTAGAGAAATGAACTTGTATGAATTAATCACCTACCCTAGAGATATGAACTTGTATGCATTAATCACCTACCCTAGAGATATGAACTTGTATGAATTAATCACCTACCCTAGAGATATGAACGTGTATGAATTAATCACCTACCCTAGAGATATGAACTTGTATGCATTAATCACCTACCCTAGAGATATGAACGTGTATGAATTAATCACCTAGCCTAGAGATATGAACGTGTATGAATTAATCACCTAGCCTAGAGATATGAACGTGTATGAATTAATCACCTACCCTAGAGATATGAACCTGCATGAATGAATCACCTACCCTAGAGATATGAACGTGTATGAATTAATCACCTACCCTAGAGATATGAACCTGTATGAATTAATCACCTACCCTAGAGGGTCGTGTAAACCTTGAGTACCAGAACAGTTAGCATGGGGCGTGACCGCTCAGGAAGACTAATTGATGGTCCTATGGCAGTGTCCACACAAAACATTTGTGAACAACGGTTCTAAATTTGTACAATTTTCATATTTAATTTTTTAATATTTTTTTGAATTGAACAAAATGCCACTCTAGGTTATTGAAATTGAGCTTATGATGAGTTGATACGGAGCGTATGAGTTGAGACGGAGCTAATGACTTGTGAGGGAGCTAATGAGTTGAGAAGGAGCAACTGAGTTGTGAAGGAGGTAATCAGTTAATACAGAGCTAATGATTTGAGACGGAGCTAATAAGTTGAGACGGGGCTAATGAGTTGATACAAAGCTAATCTAATATATGTTAGAAGTTAAAACTTGTTAGAAACATGTGAGTTAACAGGTAAAGACGGGTAAAAACATGTACAGCCAGGTTAAAAAGTTACGGACAAGTAAAAATGTGCAGGCATGTAAAGAATGTACAGACAGGCAAAGAATGTACAGACAGGTAAGAAATGTACAGACAGGTAAAGAAGGTATAGACAGGTAAAAAGGTGAGGAGAGGCACATACAGGTAAAGACAGATACAGACAGTGAGCAGATTAATCAGAGGAAAAATTCACTATGGGGTAAACAATGGATAGGACATGCTTGGGTAGGCCAACTTAAACTATATCCATAAAGAATACTATATCCATGATAAATATTCGTGATTAAAGTCTGCATCCATTTTGAAGACTGTATGCATAAAGCTGACTGTATTCATAATAAAGAATTTATCTATACAAAAAATATAATTTATGTAAAGAATATTATATATCTTGTCTCAGGAGATACTTGAAGGGAAGGAATCAAACATTTCATTTTTAAGTTGTATTTTCTGGGTTCTCTTTCTTATCCAGATAACGTCAGAACATGTGATGATGCTCCCGTATAATTATTTTAATTTTGGTCCTCGGAGCCTTTCGAAATTTCACTACAATGTAAAGACGCTTTTATTTTAGGCATTGCCTAAGGTATCGGCAACGTAGGAACTCACCCGGGGCACCATGTGCTCCTGACGCCATCAACGATCTTCATTGCATGTGGGCGCCATGCAAGAAAACTAATTTTTAGTGCAAAATGTTTATTTGCCATCCTACATATTTGGTATTTTGGTGCACAGGAAGTGGCGGTAAAAGTCACTGTTGACAAAAGGCAGACGTTTCCTTTGTAAGTGCATCGAGTTCTTCTCTCTTTGCCAAGGATCCCGTTTCTGGTGACAGCGACTTGACTCGGCCACGACGACAGCGGTTGGTTTGTCAGAATATTGGCTATTAGTAGACCTCTTTCGGCGACTTCGATCGTTGGCGGTGGCGGCAATAGTCGTTTGACAGTGGCAGCACTAGTCGTTTTGCGGTTCGGAACGACACAACCAATTTGTTTCGGAATGCTGTTTAAGAAAATATTGCGAACCCAATTAAATCAGGCTAATATTACAGCCTTATTTTAGGATCCACACCAGATATTAGTCACGTGGAGCAAGGTGTCATTTACTGTTAGATTTTCTAGATGTGGAAGTCAAGAGTGTCGGCAGAATGCCTTCTTCGGCAAACAAAAACAAGTGAAGAAAAAAAAATCAACCAAACTAAAATAACTTAAACTAACTTATCTAAAGCTGTGGAGAGGTTGATAAAAATCATTGACATTGTTTATTTTATACATGCCAAGTCCATGGCTGAATCCAGTCCAAGTCCATGGCTGAATCCAGTCCAAATCCATGGCTGAAGCCAGTTCAAGTCCATGGCTGAATCCAGTCCAAATCCATGGCTGAATCCAGCCCAAGTCCATGGCTGAATCCAGTCCAAGTCCATGGCTGAATCCAGTCCAAGTCCATGGCTGAATCAAGTCCAAGTCCATGACTGAATCCAGTCCAAGTACATGGCTCAATCCAGTCCAAGTCCATGACTGAACCCAGTCCAAGTCCATGGCTGAAGCCAGTCGATTAGATCAGGGTCTCGTTACATTATCGCTTTAATTTATTTTTTGAAATACTGTATGTTGTGTTTTACAACTTAAGTGAGATTCCTACACTGTTGTGATACAAAGTCTTAGGGCAGTGGTCGGAAAACTCATTAGTCAAAAGAGACAAAAATCAGCGGCAGGACGAGTTTTAAAAAAAATTGAGAGCTAGATCTAAATTTCTTGTAAAGAATATGTCAAGAGCCATGTCAAGAGCCATGTTTTTCGGAGTCAAAACCGATTTGTAGCCGACTGGCCGAGCCGCACTCAAGTCGTTAAAGAGCCGCAGGCGGCTCGCGAGCCGCGATTTGCTGACCACTGCCTGAGGTGAAATCAGATCATCATACTGAGTCAGGTTGACATTCAATAAAATTGGAGGAATTAAGAATTCCATTAGGTTGTAATTATACTGTCCGTGATACACACAAACAATCTCGCAGCATAAATTTCAATATATCGCCGGAGCACAAAAACTGATTCGTCACTGATGAGAAAAGCAATTAAGTAAGAGACAAGTGTGACGTATGTTTCAATTTTTTAAGACACCGTGTAACCATGGGCCATATTGCAGAACAAGTTTTTTTCGACATTTTTAGGACATGCGCAGTACGGCGCGCCGAGCAGTTTGAATGTATCTAATTAGAGTTATTAAGTTGTTTACCCGAAGACCTGGTCACTAACACCGGAAACATGCAAGAAATAATCACATGTGAGGTTAGACAGTTTTTCTTTAACATTATCCATTTTTGTCCGGTTCGTGTGAATTTCATCCATGTCATTCCTAGAAAGTTAATGTTTGATAAACAGAAATAAAACAAACTCGATTTTTTAAACCAAAATTTTTTTCTAGTAGAAGAAGGTTTTGGACTTGTTAGCAGCAAGAATCATGTTTCATGTTTATTGAACAATTTTTTTAAAACAAGCAAACCTTAATGACACATTAATGGCAAATTATTTAATGCTTATAGCAAGATTTCGGGATGGTCGGGCATCGTACACGCGTGTCTCTACGCTGTAACCCTTACACAGGTGGCTGTACGCTGTAACCCTTACACAGGTGGCTGTACGCTGTAACCCTTACACAGGTGGCTGTACGTTGTAACCCTTAAACCAGTGGCTGTATGCTGTTACGCTTACACTGGTGGCTGTACGCTGTAACCCTTACACAGGTGGATGTACGCTGTAACCCTTACACAGGTGGCTGTACGCTGTAACCCTTACACAGGTGGCTGTACGCTGTAACCCTAACACCGGTGGCTGTACGCTGTAACCCTTACACCAGTGGCTGTACGCTGTAACCCTTACACAGGTGGCTTGTATGCTGTAACCCTTACACAGTGGCTGTACGCTGTAACCCTTACACCGGTGGCTTGTCCGCTGTAACCCTTACACATGTGGCTCTATGCTGTTAAACTAACACATGTGGCTGTATGCTGTCAAACTAACACATGTGGCTGTACGCTGTCACCCTTACACAGCAAAAATGTAACTGTACACTGTAATAAAAATCCATTTATTTAACACCACTGTCTTGGTCGTTTCTCAATGTATAAATCATGGGTCGTACTTTGGTCGTACTTTGGTCGTACTTGGGTCGTACTTGGGTCGTACTTGGGTCGTACTTGGGTCGTACTTGGGTCGTACTTGGGTCGTACTTGGGTCGTACTTGGGTCGTACTTGGGTCGTACTTGGGTCGTACTTGGGTCGTACTTGGGTCGTACTTGGGTCGTACTTGGGTCGTACTTGGGTCGTACTTGGGTCGTACTTGGGTCGTACTTTGGTCGTACTTGGGTCGTACTTTGGTCGTACTCTGGTCGTACTTTGGTCGTACTTTGGTCGTACTTTGGTCGTACTTTGGTCGTACTTTGGTCGTACTTTGGTCGTACTTTGGTCGTACTTTGGTCGTACTTTGGTCGTACTTTGGTCGTACTTTGGTCGTACTTTGGTCGTACTTTGGTCGTACTTTGGTCGTACTTTGGTCGTACTTTGGTCGTACTTTGGTCGTACTTTGGTCGTACTTTGGTCGTACTTTGGTCGTACTTTGGTCGTACTTTGGTCGTACTTTGGTCGTACTTTGGTCGTACTTTGGTCGTACTTTGGTCGTACTTTGGTCGTACTTTGGTCGTACTTTGGTCGTACTTTGGTCGTACTTTGGTCGTACTTTGGTCGTACTTTGGTCGTACTTTGGTCGTACTTTGGTCGTACTTTGGTCGTACTTTGGTCGTACTTTGGTCGTACTTTGGTCGTACTTTGGTCGTACTCTGGTCGTACTTTGGTCGTACTCTGGTCGTACTTTGGTCGTACTTGGGTCGTACTTGGGTCGTACTTTGGTCGTACTCTGGTCGTACTCTGGTCGTACTTTGGTCGTACTCTGGTCGTACTTTGGTCGTACTTTGGTCGTACTTTGGTCGTACTCTGGTCGTACTTTGGTCGTACTCTGGTCGTACTTGGGTCGTACTCTGGTCGTACTTTGGTCGTACTTGGGTCGTACTTTGGTCGTACTCTGGTCGTACTTTGGTCGTACTTTGGTCGTACTTTGGTCGTACTTGGGTCGTACTCTGGTCGTTCTTTGGTTGTACTTTTGTCGTACTCTGGTCGTATTTTGGTCATAAAATGTCTTTCATTTTCATACCAGACATTCATGACGGGTATAAAATGTCCATGTTTACACCTGAGGTAGGAGTGGGGTTAGGGTTGCATATTATATTGATGAGGAAACTAAGTTGACACAACAGAATAATGCATCCAAATCAGCTAGACAATCGTCCACTGACGTCATCTATGGTATGACCTTAAACCAATTTCACTAGTGAATAGCACCAATAGATACATTCTCTCGAATAACTCCATTCATGCTTCACTTGCTCCCAACATTTCACTTGCTCCCAACTTTTCACTTTTTCCACACATTTCACTTTCTCTCATCTTTCTTCCAACATTTCATTTTTTCACATCAGTCCCCTTACTCTCATCATTTCACTTTCTCCAAAATGGCCCATTCATTTATTTCCAACCAGTCATATTCAAGCTCTATGATAGCCATCGTCCGTATTCTTGTGTTTACATAAGGTCACATTTCCGGTTTTGATGAGTTCCTGTACAGCAGAATACATTTGGTACATTTCTTTTTCTGTGTGGTTCACGCTAGTCAATCGTTTATTCAGCACGAACTCACAGGGCGTGGCTTTCACGGTCGACCAATAAGAAAAGCCGGGATGCATCACGTGGGACAGCCCGGCTTTGACGGCGAGCATTCCCGTGATGTACACGTCCTCCAGATGGATCCAATCAAACGTCTTCGCCCGAGTCTCCACCAGCAGTGACGCCGCTGAAACCGACATGACGTATCCGCCACCGAAAGCGTAGGTGGGATAAGTGGGGAAAGGATAGTCCAGGATACTAACAGCCCACTTATCCGCCGAGTCCCTGATGACTGCGGCGTTTGTGCAAATGGCGCCCAGTATTTGGGTGCTGTTGATGATGCCCGCCGCCAGTTCCTGGACCAGGTGACCCACATTGACGATCGTGTCGTCATCCACTTTCATCAGGTATTCGGCGGTCTCCTTGTGACGTAGCACCCACGTGACGCCGTCAAAAACTTTGTTCGGTAAGTACTCGTACGTGTCGTCCTCGTCCACCGCGATGACGTCATGGTGCAGGGTCATCTCCCTCGCCACGATGTCGTTCCACGTCTCCTGACGGCCGACGACGAATCTCACCATGACCCCCAGGTCACGTGCGTTGTGCCCCCACGTTTTCCGTATGGCCTGTCTCAGGAGGACATTGTTGGGCCGGGAGATGACGAGGACAACTAGAAAGACTCTCAGGTCCTGGCCCCCTGACCCTGACGCGCGAGGAGATCCGTGACCGGAAGTGCTGACCCCGCCCGTTGTTAACTGACCTTTGACCTGGGCTTTTATCGTGTCGTCGTAAGCGTTGAATGCCTCGTCGTCCTCCGCGTCGTAAGACGGGTTGGTTTCGTTAACCTGAAACAACCGGATGTTGGGGAATTGACTTCCTTTGTAGCTATGACCTTGACCCGGCTGACCCTTGACCAGGCCAATGCCATATTCTGCAAATCGAATTCTCGCTTTTTCTTGCTCATCGTCCGAAGATGGGGATTCTGCTAAAACTTTGGTGAATGTCCAGTGAATGTCCAGCTTGTCCTGTACATTGCTCAGGTTGCTAAACAGTTGCTGGATCTTGATGATGAAGACAATGGTGAAGATGAGAACGAGGATTGTAATCGAGCGACGAAAATGTCTTCGGCGAATATTGAGAATGTTCCAGACTCGCGACCAGATGTTTTGAAATGTGGGGTAAAAATCAACAGAGGTGGATGTCTTCATTATATGACGCACTTCCGGTGATGCGCGATAGGCATGGAATCTCAAAAAACGTCAGCCCATAATTGAATCCGCAATGCCCTGTCAGTTCATCTCAGCATCCAACTAGTATCCAATTAGTTCTTTTTAGCTTCCAATTAGTTAATTTCAGCATCAAATTAGTATCCAATTAGTTCATTTTAGCATCCAAAAAGTCCATCTCAGCTCAAAATTAGTTCAATTCAGCATCCAATAAGTTCATTTCAGTATCCAATTAGTTCATTTTAGCTTCCAATTAGTTAATTTCAGCATCCAATTAGTATCCAATTAGTTCATTTTAGCATCCAAAAAGTTCATCTCAGCTCCCAATTAGTTCAATTCAGCATCCAATAAGTTCATTTCAGTATCCAATTAGTTATTTTTAGCTTCCAATTAGTTAATTTCAGCATCCAATTAGTATCCAATTAGTTCATTTTAGCATCCAAAAAGTTCATCTCAGCTCCCAATTAGTTCAATTCAGCATCCAATAAGTTCATTTCAGTATCCAATTAGTTATTTTTAGCTTCCAATTAGTTCATTTCAGCATCCAATTAGTATCCAATTAGTTCATTTTAGCATCCAAAAAGTTCATCTCAGCTCCCAATAAGTTCATTTCAGCATCAAATTAGTTCATATCAGCTCCCGGTTAGTTCATTTCAGCCCCTAATTAGTTAATTTCAGCATCAAATTAGTTAATTTCATCTCCCAATTAGTTCATTTCAGCTCACAATTAGTTCATGTCAGCATTCACTTATGTAATGTCACCAGGCAGTTTGTTCTTTTGAACAGTGGTTCTCACGCCAAAGAGGACAGTATACAAAACGGTTGTTTCTGAAATGTAAAGGTGTGGGGGGGGGGATAAATATTGATTTATACATGAATGGTAATTAGATGAATGTTAAATAGATGAACGGTAAATAGATGAACGGTAAATAGATTAATGGTAAATAGATGAATGGTAAATAGATGAATGGTAAATAGATGAATGGTAAATAGATGAATGGTAAATAGATGAATGGTAAATATATAAATGGTAAATAGGTGAATGGTAAATAGATGAATGGTAAATAGGTGAATGGTAAATAGGTGAATGGCAAATAGGTGAATGGTAAATAGATCAATGGTAAATAGATCAATGGTAAATAGATGAACGGTAATTAGGTGAATGGTAAATAGATGAACGGTAAATAGATGAACGGTAAATAGATGAATGGTAAATAGATGAATGGTAAATAGATGAACGGTAAATAGATGAACGGTAAATAGATTAATGGTAAATAGATGAATGGTAAATAGATGAATGGTAAATAGATGAATGGTAAATAGATGAATGGTAAATAGATGAACGGTAAATAGATGAATGGTAAATATATAAATGGTAAATAGGTGAATGGTAAATAGATGAATGGTAAATAGGTGAATGGTAAATAGGTGAATGGCAAATAGGTGAATGGTAAATAGGTGAATGGTAAATAGGTGAATGGTGAATAGGTGATTGGTAAATAGGTGAATGGTAAATAGATGAATGGTAAATAGGTGAATGGTAAATAGGTGAATGGTAAATAGGTGAATGGTAAATAGGTGAATGGTAAATAGGTGAATGGTAAATATGTGAATGGTAAATAGGTGAATGGTAAATAGATGAATGGTAAATAGGTGAATGGCAAATAGGTGAATGGTAAATAGGTGAATGGTAAATAGGTGAATGGTGAATAGGTGAATGGTAAATAGGTGAATGGTAAGTAGGTGAATGGTAAATAGATGAATGGTAAATAGATGAAAGGTAAATAGGTGAATGGTAAATAGGTGAATGGTAAATAGGTGAATGGTAAATAGGTGAATGGTAAATAGATGAATGGTAAATAGGTGAATGGTAAATAGGTGAATGGTAAATAGATGAATGGTAAATAGGTGAATGGTAAATAGGTGAATGATAAATAGGTGAATGGTAAATAGGTGAATGGTAATATGAAATATTTAACAAAAACAAAGTCAATCATGTTCTTAACGGTTTAGAAGGGGTAAAGGGGGGAGGTGAGAGGAGGGGGGAGGGGAGGGGGGTGAGGTCTGCCGTTTCCTGGACAGAAGAGTCCTGTCAAAAACTACTAGACAAACTTGCTTGGAATGCTCTTTATTCTACTTGAACTATGGATAACAAAATTTTCTGGTAGATACGGGAAATGTGCTGGTAGTTACAGGAAATATGATAATGATGATGATTGAGTACTTTTATAGCGCTTGTGTCCATGCTATTTTAGAATGTTCACAGTGCTCTAATATCCTAAAATCTATTTTAAATAAAAGCCCTTAAATGATTCTTCAATGTTATCTAAATTTCAAATTACTTTTTTAACACAAATGGCTGTATGAACTATAGCATGGCTATATAAATTATTTCATGACTTTCTGAACTAGGGCATGGCTGTATGTCGAATGCCCAGACAGTTGGTGACATTCGATTATCTCCCTTGCGCTATAACTACATTAAAAGTTAATGAGTGTTTTTGAAGTCCGTCATGTTAGAAAGCCAGCAGTTCTAATATTGGGATGGTATGAAGCCAGCAGTTCCAATGTTGAGATGGAAGGAAGCCAACAGTTCCAATGTTTGGATGGTAGGAAGCCAGCAGTTCCAATGTTGGGATGGTAGGAAGCCAGCAGTTCCAATGTTGGGATGGTAGGAAGCCAGCAGTTCCAATGTTGGGATAGAAGGAAGCCATCGGTTCCAATGTTGGGATGGTATGAAGCCAGCAGTTCCAATTTTGGGATGGTAGGAAGCCAGCAGTTCCAATGTTTGGATGGTAGGAAGCCAGCAGTTCCAATGTTGGGATGGTAGGAAGCCAGCAGTTCCAATGTTGGGATGGTAGGAAGCAAGCAGTTTCAATGTTTGGATGGTAGGAAGCCAGCAGTTCCAATGTTGGGATGAAGGTATGAAATTGACCTCTTCATAACGAGAAATAACACTAAATACGAGGTAGACACCTTTAAAACCCTGGAAATGTCTCAAATTAAGACATGTGGTTACGCAAAGCTTCTTAACAACTCCTGTGTGAAAGAAAGAGCATATAAAGCCTTTATCCGTCCGATTTTAAATTATGCATCTTCAGTATGGGACCCATTTACCCAGAAGAGCATTGACAGGTTGGAGGCGGTCCAGCGACGAGCAGCACGCTTTGTCCTAAACCGCTACAGGAATACCTCTAGTGTTGGAAGCATGCTAGAAACACTAGGCTGGTCACCATTGGAGAAACGACGACGACAATCCAGGCTCTCCATGATGTACAAGATAAATAATGGGCTGGTCCACTGTTCCAGTATTAAACAGAAACTCGTCCCTCTCCCCCATAGACAGCGACGAGGCCATGACAGGCAATTCAGGCTCATACCAGCAAGAAGCCAGTATAGGAGCTGCTCATTCCTGCCCAAGACAATCAGGGACTGGAACCATCTTTCAAAAGGAACAGTTGAGGCGACAACACTAGACACATTTGTGTCTATTGCCTCAAGCCTTCAAACCCATAGTGCATAATTTCCTCATCACCACCAGTAACAGAAACATTGCAAATCCCATCTACATGCATAGGAGCCAAAATGATCAATAAATTGATCGTGGGCCCTTAAGATATAGAAGAAGAAGAAGAACACCGACATGACTTCATGACTTCATCAAACATGTACACGACCTGAGGTATTGAAGTCGATCAACTTGATCAATCACATTCTCCCAAATGATGGAGTAGCGACACCAAGATCTACAAAGTTACCCGACCATTCTTCTTCTTTCTATCACTCCTTCTAACTCATGACCCTGTCTCCGTCTAGATCGCACTCTCACTCTTTCTCTCTCTTTGAATCTCTCTCGCCCTCTCTCTCTCTCTCTCTTTGCCTCTCTCTCTCTCTTTTTGCCTCTCTCTCTCTCTCGCTCTTTCTCTTTCCAGACTCTCACACGCACAAATTGTCTCCCAGTTATCCCCCCTTCCCGGGGGCCGGGCCACCAGTGCGCTGATACCGCCTCCCTATTTCTTATTTATTTAAATTGGTTTATTCCAAGGGGACACAACTCACTTATTGAACATGAATCTAGTCAGGCCTTCCAAACATAGAACCAATATAAATGGAAACATATCTTCTGAGTGGACGACCGAATCCCAAACCTTTACCCCACACTCCCACCCCACATTCACACCCACACTCCCACCCCCTACTCCCACCCTCCACCCCACACTCCCACCATCTACCTAACACTCCCACCCTCCACCCCACACTCCCACTCTCAACCCCACACTCCCACCCCACACTCCCACTCCACACTCCCACTCCACACTCCCACTCCACACTCCCACCCCACACTCCCACCCCACACTCCCACTCTCGACCCCACACTCCCACTTCACATTCCCACCCCACACTCCCACTCTCGACCCCACACTCCCACTTCACATTCCCACCCCACACTCCCACCCCACACTCACACCATCCACCCCACACTCCCACTCTCGACCCCAGACTCCCACCTCACACTCCAACCCCACAATCCAACCCTCCACCCCACACTACTGCCGTTCATCTCACATAACGCCTTGCACCCCACACGTCCTCATTCCACACACACACACACACACACACACACTCTAAACAAGCTTACAGATGTGCAAACTGTTATAAAAAGATGTTCGAATTACTCTGACCTGCATAGAGTTCAAGAGATAATCCCTAAATATGGCCATCAGAAAAACATTTAACAACTCACAAAGTAAGACTGGGACGTAGTCCTGGAGTTTGTGACGGCACAACGTAGCGTGGATTATAATTGGTAGATTACATTGGATACCAGTAATATGCAGGGGTCAAGTCATGTGAACAAAAGTACAGGACCTCACCAAAAGCTTTACACCATCCCCTTTTATTTCTTTCTTAGTACACACAAAAAGTACAGGAACGCCGTTCCACTGCGTTCCTGTGCCGTTCCACTGCATCTCTTGAACGCCCCGAGGCGTTCCTGAGCGTTCCTGCAGAGCTTGATCCCTGTTTGTTTTTTTCACTTATTTCCAATTCGTGCCAGTCTCAGGATAATTGTGTTAAATACGGTTGTGATGATCTGGCCCTTAGCCCCAGCTAACACGTTCTCCACAAGTCGAGCAATTTCAGTGAGGAAACCGTTATCGAGACCAGGGGCAAATATAAAAGCCATTACAAGAAAGAAGAGTTATCACGCCTGTGAGGACCGACAAAGTGCAGCCCGACATCGGGATGTCTTGAGTACAAATAAATCTCAGGATTTTAGGATTCCTTTATTCCCTTTATAATGTATGAAAAGTCAGTGGTTGACAAAGTCAGTTGTTGACCGAGTCAGTGGTTGACAAAGTCAGTTGTTGACCCAGTCAGTGGATGGCAAGTCAGTCGTTGACCGAGTCAGTGCTTGACAAGTCAGTCGTTGACTGAGTCAGTGGTTGACAAGTCAGTCGTTGACCGAGTCAGTGGTTGACCGTGTCAGTCGTTGAACGAGTCACCTGTTGACCAAGTCAGCGGTTGACTAATTTTGTCAATGACCAAGTCAGCCTTTAGCGAATTTTACCGTCTGCCAATTTCTTTCAAGTAACCCCTCATGGTCACGTGATCTTGCCAATTCGTCGACCTGCTTACTGCCTTTAGCCTTATTTTAACACTTTCTGCTTTTCACTTTACTCAAACCACCAGGAAACATCCCAGAATATGTTAACGGCTACTCCCCACTCTCCTACCCTAGCCTCAATAATATATCATCTCGTACTGAAGCATTTCCTCTTACCATTATTTGAATGACACAAATGATGACCAGAGCTGAATATTCATGGAGTCAAATCTTTCCCCAATGACAGACCGATCCTGGCTCCTATTGTCCAGATAATCTCATCATTATGCACGACTTCATATGCCAGATACGCTTTGAACGATAAAATCTACATTGCTAATATGCCAGCTAAGCTGTAAATTTCCACGAGAAGTCGTGGCCGTCCACTGAAGTGCCCGGACCACGGACGGTCACGGAGAATCTGAAATCGATCCGCGGCCCCTGTCTCGGACGTGTGGGTTCAGAGGGTCGTTGTTGGGGATGTAATGACGATTAATGCCCGCACCGCTGACAGCTCAAGAGCTCTCCCATGCAGAAGGAAGGCGTCTGGTGGTGGGGGGGGGGGGTGTTTCTGGGTGGTTTTTTTTTTCTTATGTGGGTTGTCTTTTAAAACGAATATTTCTTTTGAATAAGTTGGAAACTGTCGCCATGTTCCTACATACAATAACACCACTGTCTGTATCGCTGCGCATAAGAACTACGCTCAGTTATAAATGATCCAAGCAATGAATTTTGTTGACTGTAGAATGCAAGTCAATTTATTTGATGATCTTATGAACTTTAAAGGAACAAGTCGTTGCTGATCGAATGAGTTGTTGCGTGTTCTACATGTTTCTTTCAATTGAGGCTTTTTTTTTTTTTATAAAAGAAATTTTTTTATTTTTACGGACCAAAAAAAAAAAAAAAAAAAATAAAGAACTATTTTTTTATTCAGACCTTTTTATAAAAGAACTATTTTTTTATTCAGACCTTTTTATAAAAGAACTATTTTTTTATTCAGACCTTTTTATAAAAGAACTATTTTTTTATTCAGACCTTTTTATAAAAGAACTATTTTTTTATTCAGACCTTTTTATAAAAGAACTATTTTTTTATTCAGACCTTTTTATAAAAGAACTATTTTTTTATTCAGACCTTTTTATAAAAGAACTATTTTTTTATTCAGACCTTTCCTTTGAATTTTTTGAAAACTTGAGGATCCCGTGGAAGAGTTTGCTCGGAGCAAGGCGAAAAAAAAAAAGGAGTGGGGATGCCAACACTGCACGAACTTGAGGGGTGGGGGCCCAGAATGGTCAATTAACCAAGCTTATATTTAGGTCTATATCATGTATCCTTTAATGTGGAAAAATTGGGGCGCCATGTTAAGGCTTCACCCCGTGCGCAGCATTTCCTGTGCAGGGCGCTGGCTAGGAGTAGGTGGAATGTTATGACATGTGGATCAAAGTGGAATGTGATGACATAGGGGTCCAAGTGGAATGTGATGACATGGGGGTCAAAGTGGAATGTGATGACATGGGGGTCAAAGTGAAATGTGATGACATGGGGGTTAAAGTGAAATGTGATGACATGGGGTCAAAGTGGAATGTGATGATATGGGGGTTAAAGTGAAATGTTATGACATGTGGGTCAAAGTGGAATGTGATGGCATGGGGTCAAAATGGAATATGATGACATTTAGGGTCAAAGTGGAATATGATGACATTTAGGGTCAAAGAGGAATGTGATGACATGGGGTCAAAGTGGAATGTGATGACATGGGGTTTAAAGTGAAATTTTATGACATGGGGGTCAAAGTGGAAAGTGATGACATGTGGATCAAAGTGGAATGTGATGACATGTGGATCAAAGTGGAAAGTGATGACATGAGGGTCAAAGCAGAATGTGATGACATGGAGGCCAAATTGGAATGTGATGACATGTGGGTCAAAGTGGAAAGTGATGACATGGAGGTCTAAGTGAAATGTGATGACATGGGGGTCAAAGTGGAATGTGATGACATGGGGGTAAAAGTGAAAAGTGATGACATGGGGTCAAAGTAGAATGTAATGACATGGGGTTAAAGTGGAATGTGATGACATGGGGGTCAAAGTAAAATTTGATGACATGGGGTCAAAGTAGAATGTGGTGACATGGGGGTTAAAGTGGAATGTGATGACATGGGGGTCAAAGTAAAATGTGATGACATGGGGGTCAAAGTGGAATGTGATGACATAGGTGAAAATACTTGGCTGGGAATGTGATGACTTGGATTTCAAAGTGGAATATGATGACATGGGGTTCAAAATGGAATATGATGATGACATGAGAGTCAAAGTGCAATGTGATCACAAGGATTTTAAATTGGAATGTGATGACAGGGGGCTCAAAGTGAAATGTGATGCCATGGGGGTCAAAGTGAAATGTGATGACATGGGGGTTCAAAGTGGAATGTGATGACATTTAGTCAAAGTAGAATGATTACGGCCAAGGTCAATAGTCACTATCATCAAATTGTTTGCAATGGCTCATTTGATTACGGCCAAGGTCAATGGTCACTATCATCAAATTGTTTGCTAGAGCTCATTTGATTACGGCCAAGGTCAATGGTCACTATCATCAAATTGTTTGCAATGGCGCTCATTTGATTACGATCAAGGTCAATAGTCACTATCATCAAATTGTTTGCAAGGGCACTCATTTGATTACGGTCAAGGTCAATGGTCACTATCATCAAATTTTTTGCAAGGGCTGTCATTTGATTACGGCCAAGGTCAATAGTCACTATCATGAAAATGTTTGCAAGGGCGCTCATTTGATTACGAGCAAGCTCAATGGTCACTATCATAAAATGGTTTGCAAGGGCTCATTTGATTACGGCCAAGGTCAATGGTCTCTATCGTCAAATTGTTTGCAAGGGCGCTCATTTGATTACGGCCAAGGTCAATAGTCACTATCATCAAATTGTTTTTTAAGAGCTAATTTGATTACGCTCAAGGTCAATGGTCACTATCATCAAATTGTTTGCAAGTGCTCATTTGATTACGGCCAAGGTCAATTGTCACTATCATCAAATTGTTTGCAAGGCCACTCATTTGATTACGGCCAAGGTCAATAGTCACTATCATCAAATTGTTTGCAATGGCTCATTTGAATACGGCCAAGGTCAGTAGTCACTATCATCAAATTGTTTGCAAGGGCTCATTTGATTACGGCCAAGGTCAATAGTCAATATCATCAAATTGTTTGCAAGGGATCACTTGATTACGGCCAAGGTCAATGGTCACTATCATCAAATAGTTTGCAAGGGCTCATTTGATTACGGCCAAGGTCAATGGTCACTATCATCAAATTGTTTGCAAGGGCTCATTTGATTACGGCCAAGATCAATGGTCAATATCATCAATTTTTTTGCAATGACTCATTTGATTACGGCCAAGGTCAATGGTCACTATCATCAAATTGTTTGCAAGGGCTCATTTGATTACGGCCAAGGTCAATAGTCAATATCATCAAATTGTTTGCAATGGCTCATTTGATTACGGCCAAGGTCAATGGTCACTATCATCAAATTGTTTGCAAGGGCTCATTTGATTACGGCCAAGGTCAATGGTCACTATCATCAAATTGTTTGCAATGGCTCATTTGAATACGGCCAAGGTCAATGGTCACTATCATCAAATTGTTTGCAATGGCGCTCATTTGATTACGGTCAAGGTTAATGGTCACTATCATCAAATTGTTTGCAAGGGCTGTCATTTGATTACTTGCCAAGGTCAATGGTCACTATCATCAAATTGTTTGCAAGGGCTCATTTGATTACGGCCAAGGTCAATAGTCACTATCATCAAATTGTTTGCAAGGGCGCTCATTTGATTACGGCCAAGGTCAATGGTCACTATCATCAAATTGTTTGCAATGGTGCTCATTTGATTACGGCCAAGGTCAATGGTCACTATCATCAAATTGTTTGCAATGGCTCATGTGATTACGGCCAAGGTCAATGGTCACTATCATCAAATTGTTTGCAATGGCTCATTTGATTACGGCTGTTCTGCAGCTAGATTCCACGTGTTTAATTTGTTTTAATTAAATGTCTTCTCACACAAGTACTTAATGACTAGACTGACATGTCTTCTCACACAAGTACTTAGTGACTAGACTGACATGTCTTCTCACACAAGTACTTAGTGACTAGACTGACATGTCTTCTCACACAAGTACTTAGTGACTAGACTGACATGTCTTCTCACACAAGTACTTAGTGACTAGACTGACATGTCTTCTCACACAAGTACTTAGTGACTAGACTGACATGTCTTCTCACACAAGTGCTTAGTGACTAGACTGACATGTCTTCTCACACAAGTACTTAATGACTAGACTGACATGTCTTCTCACACAAGTACTTAATGACTAGACTGACATGTCTTCTCACACAAGTGCTTAGTGACTAGACTGACATGTCTTCTCACACAAGTACTTAATGACTAGATTGACATGTCTTCTCACACAAGTACTTAGTGACTAGACTGACATGTCTTCTCACACAAGTACTTAGTGACTAGACTGACATGTCTTCTCACACAAGTACGTAGTACCTAGACTGAAATGAATTCCCGATCAAAACTTTGAAATAACTAAATTGATGCCCTTGCAGAACTTCTCCTTCTTCGTCCTAATCTGACAAAATACATTTGGATTGAAGATCGATCACTTCTAATTATGCACTACTTGGACAAACTGCTGTCTCAATTCAGAATACACTATCTGCACAGAGTGATGTCTTATGTCAGAATGCACTACTTGCACAAACTGATGTCTCAAGTCAGAATGCACTACTTGCACAAACTGATGTCTCAAGTCAGAATGCACTACTTGCACAAACTGATGTCTCAAGTCAGAATGCACTACTTGCATAAACT
>CAXITT010000054.1:308439-388717 GCA_964033795.1 Lymnaea stagnalis | reverse complement strand
CCCCCCCCCCCCCGGGAAAGTCACACAAATTAAAAGGACACAGAACACAAAAAGAACAGAGGTTCTCAAAAAGTAACCGGTGATAATTAAAAGAAAATACTTTCTTGGGGGGGGGGTGTATTTACAGTGTGTGCGTGATTGTATGTGTGTTTTTGTGTTGTTTTTTTTTTTGTTTGTGTGTGTTTGTATGTGTGTTTGTGTGTGTTTGTATGTGTGTTTGTGTGTGTTTCATCAATGATGAAAAAAACGGGAGAGCAGATCCGTGACATCAAAACATGAAACATCAAAAAACGTGCTTCCCTCTTACAGAAAATAGAATTATAATTGTTTCTATGGAATGTTACAATAGAATTATAATTGTTGCAATGGAATGTTACAATAGAATTATAATTGTTTCAATGGAATGTTACAATAGAATTATAATTGTTTCTATGGAATGTTACAATAGAATTATAATTGTTTCAATGGAATGTTACAATAGAATTATAATTGTTTCTATGGAATGTTACAATAGAATTATAATTAATTGTTTCTATGGAATGTTACAATAGAATTATAATTGTTTCAATGGAATGTTACAATAGAATTATAATTGTTTCTATGGAATGTTACAATAGAATTATAATTGTTTCTATGGAATGTCACAATAGAATTATAATTGTTTCTATGGAATGTTACAATAGAATTATAATTGTTTCTATGGAATGTTACAATAGAATTATAACTGTTTCTATGGAATGTTACAATAGAATTGACACACAACCATGCCCTTACACACAATATACTCTTACACACAATCAAACCCATACAAACAAACATACCCTTACAAACACGACATACCCATACACACAATCAAAAATATACAAACATACCCATGGATACAAACACGACATACCCATATACAAAAAAACATACCCTTATGCACAACACACCCTGACACACACTCAAACCCAAACAAACAAACATACCTTGACACAAACATACCCTTACAAACACGACATACCCATTCACACAATCATACCGATACACAAACATACCCTTACACACAATCAGATCCATACAAACAAACATACCCTTACACAAAGATACCCTTACCAACACGACATACCAATACACACGATCAAACCCATACACACAGATACCCTTACACCACACACAATCAAACCCATACAAACAAACATACCCTTACAAATTACGACTTTCCCATACACGGAAACATACTCTTAAACGCATGCCCTTACACAATGCCTTACAGAAATATTCACTTAACACCATGTCGAAACGAACATATGTAATTCCAGGAAAAGGTCCTTTTTTTTTAAAGCTGCAATTCAGAAGAAACAAAACTCAAGAAATACTGTACACCAAGCAGTGAACACAAATTCGTGAGTACTTACAGATTTCCGTGTGGCAGTGGCCCGGGTGGAGAGTGGTGTGGTTCGGTCGATGGCTCGCGGCGAGCTGATCAAAACTTACTCCCTTCCAACGGCCGCTTGGCCGATGCATGACAAAATGCCAGCCCTACATTCGGTGAGGCCCGCTGAGGTGAAAGGTCGTATCTTCTCTTGCCGCCTGGCTTGTGATTTGATCAGCGATCTATCTTGTCGGTCTGGTAACACATCGCCCCAAAAATAACAGGGACACTTCTTCCCCCCCCCCTCCCCCCTGTTGATATGTTTGCATCTTAATTATAGAAAATGTTTACTTCTTCATAACCAATCTGTGAATAGGCTGTCGTAATTTAGGTGTTAAATTGTCAAATGTTTACCCTGGTTAAACTATAGGGATGTTACAAAAATAAATCTAAACATATAAGAGATCTAAACGTTAACCATGTCCACGTATAGCTATATAAGAATCCAACTATTTCTCGTGAAAGATTTAGAGCAGTGGTTCCCAAACTTTTAAGTTTGGCGGACCGGTGAACACGTTTCGAAATTTTACCAGGGACCGGTGCATGATTTATTTTTATACTTTTATTACTATTTGACAATAAATATCTATGTTATGGTGACCGGCAGAGTTAGGCATGAGGACCGGTGAAGATCCACCGACCGCCATTTGGGGACCACTGATTTAGAGCACATTGACCTTCTCTCGCGGAAACCGGAAGCTTTTGTTGTTTTTGTTTCCAGACTTCAATTAGTTCTATAAATGGTTGTTTTTTTTTTACATTAGCTGTTGTTATAGTAACTTTCAATAATAATAGTATTGGTGACTTGATCACTCCCCCAACCACAGTGGCGTAGCTAAGGGTGTGCGGACCGCACCGGGTAACACTGACCCCAGCTACGCCACTGCCCAACCACAGTGGCGTAGCTAGGGGTGTGCGGACCGCACCGGGTGACAACGACCCCAGCTATGCCACTGCCCAACCACACAAACTAAATTTACGCGCCGCGCATGACATTTGATACTTGAGCAGTTTCGGATTACCCATGATGCACGTGGTCAAAGGGGAGGTTCTTGGCGTTGACATTACCCATGATGCACGTGGTCAAAAAAGGGGGGGGGGTTCTTGACGTTGTCATTACCAATGATGCACGTGGTCAAAGGGGAGGTTCTTGGCGTTGACATTACCCATGATGCACGTGGTCAAAGGGGAGGTTCTTGGCGTTGACATTACCCATGATGCACGTGGTCAAAGGGGAGGTTCTTGGCGTTGACATTACCCATGATGCACGTGGTCAAAGGGGAGGTTCTTGGCGTTGACATTACCCATGATGCACGTGGTCAAAGGGGTGGTTCTTGGCGTTGACATTACCCATGATGCACGTGGTCAAAGGGGAGGTTCTTGACGTTGACATTACCCATGATGCACGTGATCAAAGGGGAGGTTCTTGACGTTGACGACATTCAATGTCACCATACACTGTACAGGTCTTAGAAACTTAAGACTGAGATTACGGGGAAAAGAGCCATAAGAATATTCACTACAAGAAAACCAAATTTTGCAAATTCATGAAAGCTTATTTGCAGCAAATTCATTCTCCCAGTAATTCTTCACTCTGTATGTTCAGATCCACAAGAAATGAACACATTTCCCATGAGAACAAGATGAAAGCTATAGGGAATTGGAGCAGACAGTAACCTTTTTTTTTTTCTTCAAAACTTTACCTATACTTTATGGAGATGATGTCGAAATCTAAATATATTCTAGAGGTAATGTTAAAACTAAGCTAATGTTGATTTACCCTTAACATATGTAGGATCTGTAGGCCAGTGGTTCTCAACCTGTGGGTCGCGAGCCATTTAAGGGTAGAATTACCCTTTCACATGGGTCGCCTGAGACCATCGGAAAACACATATTTATGAAGTAAAAACGAAAATAATTTTATGGTAGGGGGGTCACCACAAAATGAGAAACTGTATTAAACAGTCGTCAGTATTCGGAAGGTTGAGAACCACTGATTAGGCTGTTAGAGGTGACTTAAAATGTAGTAATTCCTTATAGACGATATAAAATTTAAACATTCAAAAAATCATATTATTTTTTTATAAACTTTATTCTGAAATTGAGCTGAATGCTTAAAGTAAATATTTGTTGGACTTAAATCAAGAATTGTGTGATCGTCCTCTGGAATGTGGAACAATACAGTGGGATACTCCTGTGGTACAATACAGTGTGATCCTCCTGTGGTACTATACAGTGTGATCCTCCTGTGGTACAATACAGTGTGATCCTCTTGTGGTACAATACAGTGTGGTCCTCCTGTGGTACTATACAGTGTGATCCTCCTGTGGTACAATACAGTGTGATCCTCCTGTGGTACTATACAGTGTGATCCTCCTGTGGTACAATACAGTGTGATCCTCCTGTGGTACAATACAGTGTGATCCTCCTGTGGTACTATACAGTGGGATACTCCTGTGGTACAATACAGTGTGATCCTCCTGTGGAATAATGCAGTGTGATCCTCCTGTGGTACAATACAATGTGATCCTCCTGTGGTACAATACAGTGTGATACTCCTGTGGTACAATACAGTGTGATCCTCCTGTGGAACAAGACAGTGGGATACTCCTGTGGTACAATACAGTTTGATCCTCCTGTGGTACAATACAGTGGGATACTCCTGTGGAACAATACAGTGTGATCTTCCTGTGGTACAATACAGTGTGATCCTCCTGTGGTACAATACAGTGGGATACTCCTGTGGTACAATACAGTGTGATCCTCATGTGGAATAATACAGTGTGATCCTCCTGTGGAACTATACAGTGTGATCCTTCTGTGAAACAATACAGTGTGATCCTCCTGTGGAACAATACAGTGGGATCCTCCTGTGGTACAATACAGTGTGATCATCCTGTGGAACAATACAGTGTGATCCTCCTGTGGAACAATACAGTGTGATCCTCCTGTGGAACAATACAGTGTGATCCTCCTGTGGAACAATACAGTGTGATCCTCCTGTGGAACAATACAGTGTGATCCTCCTGTGGAACAATACAGTGTGATCCTCCTGTGGAACAATACAGTGTGATCCTCCTGTGGAACAATACAGTGTGATCCTCCTGTGGAACAATACAGTGTGATCCTCCTGTGGAACAATACAGTGTGATCCTCCTGTGGAACAATACAGTGTGATCCTCCTGTGGAACAATACAGTGTGATCCTCCTGTGGTACAATACAGTGTGATCATCCTGTGTAACAATACAGTGTGATCATCCTGTGTAACAATACAGTGGGATACTCCTGTGGTACAATACAATGGCATACTCCTGTGGAACAATACAGTGTGATACTCCTGTGGTACAATACAGTGTGATCCTCCTGTGGAACAATACAGTGTGATCCTCCTGTGGTACAATACAGTGTGATACTCCTGTGGTACAATACAGTGTGATCCTCCTGTGGTACAATACAGTGTGATCATCCTGTGGTATAATACAGTGTGATCCTCCTGTGGAACAATACAGTGTGATACTCCTGTGGAACAATACAGTGTGATCCTCCTGTGGAACAATACAGTGTGATCCTCCTGTGGAACAATACAGTGACATCCTCCTGTGGAACAATACAGTGTGATCCTCCTGTGGTACAATACAGTGTGATCGTCCTGTGGAACAATACAGTGTGATACTCCTGTGGTACAATACAGTGGGATACTTCTGTGGAACAATGCAGTGTGATACTCCTGTGGTACAATACAGTGGGATACTCCTGTGGAACAATACAGTGGGATACTCCTGTGGAACAATACAGTGTGATCCTCCTGTGGTACTATACAGTGTGATCATCCTGTGGTATAATACAGTGTGATCCTCCTGTGGTACAATACAGTGTGATACTCCTGTAGTATAATACAGTGGGATACTCCTGTGGTACAATACAGTGTGATACTCCTGTAGTATAATACAGTGTGATCATCCTGTGGTATAATACAGTGTGATCCTCCTGTGGAATAATACAGTGTGATACTCCTGTGGTACAATACAGTGTGATACTCCTGTAGTATAATACAGTGTGATCCTCCTGTGGTACAATACAGTGTGATACTCCTGTAGTATAATACAGTGTGATCATCCTGTGGTATAATACAGTGTGATCCTCCTGTGGAATAATACAGTGTGATACTCCTGTGGTATAATACAGTGGGATACTCCTGTGGAACAATACAGTGGGATACTCCTGTGGTACAATACAGTGTGATCCTCCTGTGGGACAATACAGTGTGATCATCCTGTGGTATAATACAGTGTGATACTCCTGTGGAACAATACAATGTGATCCTCCTGTGGTACAATACAATGTGATCCTCCTGTGGAACAATACAATGTGATCCTCCTATGGTACAATACAATGTGATCCTCCTGTGGAACAATACAATGTGATCCTCCTGTGGTACAATACAATGTGATCCTCCTGTGGTACAATACAATGTGATCCTCCTGTGGAACAATACAATGTGATCCTCCTGTGGAACAATACAATGTGATCCTCCTGTGGAACAATACAATGTGATCCTCCTGTGGAACAATACAATGTGATCCTCCTGTGGTACAATACGGTGTGATCCTCCTGTGGAACAAAACAATGTGATCCTCCTGTGGAACAATACAATGTGATCTTCCTGTGGTTGTGGTACAATACAATGTAATCCTCCTGTGGTACAATACAATGTGATTCTCCTGTGGTACAATACAATGTGATCCTCCTGAGGAACAATATAGCGTGATCATCCCGTGGAACAATACAGTAATCCTCCAGTGGAACAGTTAGAGTGATCATCGTGTGGAACAATACAGTTTTATCCTCCCGTGGAACAATACAGTAATCCTCCTGTGGAACAATACAGTAATCCTCCTGTGGAACAATACAGTAATCCTCCTGTGGATCAATACAGTAATCCTCCAGTGGAACAGTATAGCGTGATCATCCTGTGGAACAATACAGTAATCCTCCTGTGGAACAATATAGCGTGATCCTCCCGTGGAACAATACAGTGTGATCCTCCTATGGAGCCATACAGCTTTCATATTATGTGCATCAGACATGGTTCAGTGGGATCCACATAATAAACAAGTATGGGCAGTGGTATAGCTAGATGTTGTGATCCCCGGGGTGGTGCACCCCCTTCCTTCGCCCGTGGGAGTATAAGCCAATAAACTTAATATAAGCTTATAAAACTTAAAATAAGCCTATAAACGAAACATTAGCCTTTAAACCGGTGTTTTCCAACGTGGGCCCAAGCCCCACGGGGGTGGGGGGGTGGGGGAATTTGAGTTTTTAGGGGAGCGATTCGAAAATGAGCTGTCTAGAATTTGAAAACCAACCGTCCACTATGATTTAACTTGTATTTTAAAGGTTTGATCGTTAAAGTCTCCATTTAAAATAAAGCGTTCACTCATGCCACATGTGAACGTCTCTTCAAACTATTTTGTGAAGAGCAAAGTGAAGTTTATGTGAGATTTTACTTCACATTCAAGTCAGATGGCTTTCGAAAGGGAATTGCTTGAAAAGATTTATGGAACTGTTAAAATTTGATACTCTTGCAATTTTTTAAAGTGACAAAACTCGCTGGTGATGCATGTGTGAGTTATTAGTTATTTCGCCGATATCTGTGAAAAACTAAATATTTGAAATGAATGCAGGGCAAAGAGATGTTGAGTTATCTCTCTTTAAAAATGTCAGTTCTAATCGGCTTATCGAATCTCAAGGTTATAAATACTGCTATCACTGTTTAGAAGTCACGCGGTCAATATTTTCTAACTTTAACTAAAAGAAGTTATATCAAATAATTGTAACATGCGATGAGTGATCCTTTTCCCCTTAGTTGAATCAAATTTTGGATGAATCATCCATCCCTGTGGGGCGCTACATCCCCTGTAGGGCTTTGGCCTGCCTAACCACTTCCTTCCAATCAGATCTAACTGATGCTTTTCTTTTCCATGCTTGGATTCCCAGCTGGTGTAGATCTTTTCCCACATCCTCCATCTAAGCTTAGGTCTGCCTTTGAGCTGTTTTCCTCTGGGGTTTTAGTTAAAATTTTGATTCAAATTTCTTTATGAACGCATTAGTTTGTTTTACTACATAGTATGGTGCGTTCAAAAAGAAATTTGACGAAAATTTTAACGTGTGAACTGAAGAAAAGACCAAATTTCAGTTCGATCAAATTTCCGCCGATCAATTTTCCGTCGACGAAATTTCTTTTGATCAAATTTCGGTAACCGGTCTCATGACAGTTTTATAAACAGTTTTCTTTGTTATTTTTGTTGTTGTTGTTGTTGTTGTTGTTTTTTTTTTTTTTTTTTTTTTTTTTTTTTTTTTTTTTTTTTTTTTTTTTTTTTTTTTTGTGTTTTTTTTTCGTAATGTTTTTGTTTTTAGGTGGCAGTTGATATTTGGATTAAGGGCCGTATAAAATGTCCACGGAAGACTTTTTCGTGAACATCTCAGACACGTTTCAATGCAGAAAACATCCTCTCTGATTAATTAAACATGGTAACAGTTACAAATTTCGCATAGCAAACATCGCTAACATAAATGTGTGAAACTCGAAGTACGATTCTCACTTTCAAGCCATCCAAAAAAAATTTATAAAACTGCGTAGCTCCACTAAGAACGAAATGGACTTATTTTTAAGTCTTTTGGATTTTTTTTTTTTTTTTTCATTTATAAAAAAAAATTGGCCACTAGCCTTGCACAGCTATAACCCCTTTTTAAAAATATGTTTTAGATAGCATGTGTTTTTAAAGTTTATTGTATAACGCTTTTAAATGGGACCTAACTCCTTTTTTTGAAAATGCAACGCTTTTTTAAAAGTTGTCTCTCTCTCTCTCACTTTCTTTTTTTTTTTTTTTAAATTTTTATTTTGTCTTTATGTTGATGCATGCAATATTTCATCGCCTATTGTTTTTGTGTTTTTTTTGTGTTTTTTCTTAGAGAACGAGAAATTTAGAGAAGGGAACTCAATCGAGGAGTCAAACTTAGTACACCAAACTGGACCGCGGTATGAAATTTCGACTCTCTAGGTTGACAGAAACCTGTTGTTGTTCGTCCATCACATGCGAAAATGACCAGTGCTATATTCCACTGTCAGTAAGCAGATGGCCTATTAAGATGACCAATGCTATATTCCACGGTGAGAAAGCAGGTTGTCAGCCAGTCCTATTGTTCTTGGAAAGCTTTCCCGCACGTGGGACTCACTTTGTTTGGGTCCTATTTGGATTTGAGTCGATTCTGCTTTTCCTTGCTGTGGGCTTCCTTTGTTCTCTGAGGATTGTGCTCCGACAGTGAGTCTGCCACGCCAGCTTGTGTGCTCCGTAGCAAGTGTCTCCCACGAATCAAGGTCATGTCGATGGGTTTGAGTGAACGCAATAACAGCAGAGCTTGATAGAAAAATCAAGGCGATGGAGATGAGATGTTTCAGAAGCATTCTTGGCATCTGCTATAGAGACCATATCTCAAATGAACAGGTGAAAGAGTGGATTCATCAAACAATTGGAAAGTACGATGACCTCCTAGTGACTGTAAAAAAAAAAAGTGAAAACTGGAAATGGCATGGTCACGTGACAAGAAAACAAGGGCTCACCAAAGAAATCATGCAGGGCACAAAGAGGGGGGGGGGGGGGGGGAGGGAGAGAAGAAGAGAAAGACAGAGAAAAAGATGGGAAGATAACGCTGTGTGAAGTGCAGAAAACAGAGAGGAATGGAGGATAGTTTTCATGTCATCTGTGGCGCCCCAACAGTCCAAGGACTTAGGGAACATAATGATGACGATGATGATGAAAAATTAAATGATGAGCTCATAGAAGGCAAAGAATAACAAAAACAAATCCCACTCGAGTCAAGTTCAAATAAAAGGCAACAAAAACGTGTAGTCACCTCCCTTTGTTCAATACTTCCCTTCTGCTATGAATCTTGATTTGTTTTATTTTGCCCTTAGATCATTCTTTGCACCAACCATGCCTCAAGAGGCCCCCACATTCACATAGTTCACTTGCATGTGTTTGATTGCTTAAATGTTTTAATGTTACTTTCAATGGCGTAGCTATTATGATGTATAGGGCCACCGGTGGGGGGATGGGGGATCTATAGCTTTTGTCGCCCAAACCCTTTCCACGAAAATAGTCTGATGTTGGCCGAAAATGCCGACCATCTACATTAAGAACAATAAGTGCAGCCCGCGGCGGACCCCCCCCCCCTACGACCCACTAACTACGCCACTGGTTACTGCCAACACCCACGAAAAACATCAACAGTACCATCTTTAGGTCTAATCCAGTGGTCAGCAAACTCATTGTCACAAAGTGGATGTTGGCCGAAAATGCCGACCATCTACATTAAGAACAATAAGTGCAGCCCGCGGCGGACCCCCCCCCTACGACCCACTAACCACGCCACTGGTTACTGCCAACACCCACGAAAAACATCAACAGTACCATCTTTAGGTCTAATCCAGTGGTCAGCAAACTCATTGTCACAAAGAACTGGGGCACGGGTACAGGACAGAGCTCCATTGTGGTTAAGATAACTTATAGGATGGCCGGAAGTTGCTGTTATTTTAGGGAAGGCATTGTCAGAGTAGGGGGTGAAGTTAAGGTTAATAGACTCTCCCATCTTGAGATAGAGGGGATTGTTTCTTTCGATAATATTGTGTTCGGGCCTTCCTGACTTCGCATGATAATTGTTGGGTTAACGACGGGAAATTCTAATTGTCCGGAAATTAGGGGCAGGGATGTGGTTATAGATAGCATTCCTGGACCACCTATGGGGGTAGAGAATCACATATAAGACAGACCTTTCACGGAGTTAAGGTTAGTTGAGAAAGATAGAGGAGAACTACGGATTAGTTGAGGAAGAGGGAACAGAGTTACGACGTAGCTGAGGAAGAGAGAGAAAAGAGCAACGATAGAATTGAGCAGTTGTTAGGGAATAGTCGCTAGAGATCAGGAGACGACAGATGACTAGAAGAACTTATATCTTAGAAATAAACACACTTTCATTATCGTTGGACACCTGGATTTTTGAGTTGTTGCATTTCGTCCAAGTCTACGTTGTGCTTTTGTCTGTCTCAACGCCTAGGCACCCACCATATAAATCACAGAGAGGACCGGTCCTGTACTGAACACTACTAAGTCAACACAGTTCGTGATAAGTCAGGACCGGAGCCCTCCTCCGTAACAACCGTTCTGTGACACTCAATAGTCAAAAGAACCAAAAAATCAGCAGCAGGATTATTCATTTATTTTGAGAGCCACATTTTTTTTTCAAGAACCACGTTTTTTCAGAATCAAAACCGATTTGTGGCCGACTGGTCTGGGTGATAAAAAATCAGTGATATAGGCTTTACATAGGCGGCTACGTCGGGTGGCATTTCTTCAAGGGGCGGAAAACTTAAACAAAATAATAATGACGCCCCTCTCTATCCGTTATGTAAGATTTAAACTTATTCTTAAAATATCCGTTTTCTCCAAACTTCATTATGCTTTAAATTAATCATTCAGGTGGGCAAGTAATCATTAAATGCATAGATTAAAACCGGTCTGTTGGCTGCTACTTAGTAATAGAATTTCCTGCCTACACTTTGCTGTAAAAAAAAAGTTGAAGTCATAAATTTCTTATTGTAAACTATCAGACAGAAAAATTTGCTGGCATTATGAGTCCACCTTCACGGTGCTATTTACATTTGTGTGTGATATTTAATCTCATCTGAATAAGTTCAACGTGAAGATTCGGGACAAAGAAATGATAATCTGACTTCGAGCTCAACATGTTGAGAACTCACGTTGAAAGTAAAAGCTTTTTCACGCTCAAATTGAGAAAACTATTTCGACCAACTTTGAAAATTGGGGCCGTTTTCTAAATGAAATAAGAAATAAGTATCTTTTGAAGTGGAGTTACGACATTATGGAACCCAGTTGAAAGTACTGTCCGCAAAATTTGAACTTTCTTGGTTTCAACAAGTAAAAAGCAATATTTTAGCTCTTTCCACAATCCATTTTATGTTGATATTCTAAATTTAAGCCAGGAAATGTCACTCATTTGTCTTCGGACAAATATGAATTAGAAAATTATATGCTAGTTCAACATACCGGTCCGGTAGTATTGAATATTTGAATCGGCTTTCTTTAACTTTAATCAGAGTTATGTGGAAAACTATTTTGACTGACAGGAATCATGAAACGTTGAAGCTGTGCATTTCAAAATTATTTTCAATGCTTGGATATTTGTTTATTATTTAAGGGCGGCATTTTTTGTTCTTAACTATAGCAACATTTCGACCTTTCATTTATAAGGTGACATCTTACGCATTGACTGACATATTATATGTTATCGTTAAAAACTCGAAAGAAATGCACTCATTTTTGTTAAAACTGATGCCACAGTATAATTCTTTCAAGTTCAATCTAATAATAATCAAAATGAACTCTTACCACACATTAAATTGAATTTATATATTATTTAACTTAGCCATTATTAATTTTAAATTTTATTTGAGCCGTAAAAATACGTACATAAATATCTAGAAAAATCTGGAAGATTTTTAGTGCGAAGTATTTACAGTACGTAGTTATTTACGTCATAGAAAAAAAGGGTTTCGTAATTCAGAAACTGAACAATTCTACATGAGAGTGTTTCGACTTTCTGGAGTATTTTTATAAACTAGAGTTACCAAGACGTAAGTGGTTTGTCATTTATATACTAGATTATTTTGCCATGCTTTAAAATTAAGTTTAAACGTTTTCGATCAGGCAAGTAAGTAGTAATTGAAATAACTACCGATACTCCCAAGTCAATTAAATAGCCAGTTTAGTATAAAAAGTATTTGTATGAATCATGAATGAGAATGAGTATGAATATTAATATTATTATTATGAATGAATCAATGAGATGAGAATGTGATGAAATATTTAATTAAAGTGTGTTTAAAGATTCATGAGCCGTAAAAATCATTTATTTGGTTATAACTTAAGTCTGTAGCTATAATTTCATTACTAACAGTGTGAAATAAATATAATTTTTTTAATAAAAACACACATTTTTATGCATTTATGGCCATTTATTTAAATTAATATTTAAAGGCAAGTGAGGATAGGTTAGGTCCATCCTCATTATCATTATGATTATCATTTATGATCATTATTACATCATCCTCTAATTATATAACTTATAAGTTCGAAGTGTCTGCATGTCTGGCAACCTGACGAAAAAGTTTTCGAGATATTCATCCGGCGACCAAGCCCAAGCAAAACATGGTTGTGTAAAAAAAAAAAGGGCTGCTTAAAAAATGAATAAATGTTGCCAATATCAATAGCAAAAGGACTTATTTTTTAATGAGTGACAAACTGATCATTTCTCCTTTATTTCTTTAGAAAATTGTGTGGCCTGTGTAATATTATTATTATTAGGGTTGAAGTTAAAATAACTATCCTACTATTATTGTTAATAACTCCAATTTATTTTCATGTTTTCACATATATTATATAATACATTATGATGAAGAAATGGTTAAAAAGTGACTGTTAAATAAAGCATGACATGCCTGCCTGATGAATATTTTCTGCACTATTTGAATTGTCCGATCGCCGGACATGTAGACAATGCCAATAGTAAATAGAATAGTAATCCAAATAACTAAGACCAAGTCCAAGACGTAGTTAGTAACTTAAACATTGCTGTAACTCTTAGACTATAAATGAGTTTTAAACCAATTTTGCGAGGTGAAATGAAAAGACCTAAGCCTAATAACTTAAAATGTTTAAAATATATCCTTACTAGGCATATGATATGGGCCATGTATTGTGTTTGAAGAGCCCTACTTCATCATCATTTCATTTCCCTTATTAGTGCACCATGGGAACAAAGTTGTCATGTCATTGTTAAAAGTAGTTCATTTAGTACTCACCATTTTGGTTTATCAAAGTTCAGGTGAGAGAGTCCGAGACTATTTGTCCGAAGTTAAAATACAACTGAAAGTAGAACATTTTTTCCACATTGGTTTTCTGATAAAAGCAAGCATATGCTGGGGGGGGGGGGGCACAGATTTGCCAGGAATTTTTTTCCCTTGATAAAATTTTTTAAATTATAGAAGTTAGTTTTGTCGAGAGTTTTTTCTAATTTTTAAGCTTAAGAACTAATTTGGTTTTCTGATAAAAGCAAGCATATGCTGGGGGGGGGGGGGCACAGATTTGCCAGGAATTTTTTTCCCTTGATAAAATTTTTTAAATTATAGAAGTTGGTTTTGTCGAGGGTTTTTTCTAATTTTTAAGCTTAAGAACTAATTAATTTTCTTTTAAATAGGTTTCAAGATGGCTCTCAGCAGATTGTCGTGCTGCAAAACTCCTCTGATGTCTGGTTTATCCAGCTCAATTCGACTTACAGTTTTTCAGCGTCCTTCTAACCCTTCCACAGTTTATTCAAAATTGCAAATGTATGCCACAGAAAGTAGGATTGGCTTAGGAAGATTTGCAAAAAGAAAGACTTTGAAGGAATCTTTAATGTCACCTTCAACAGACACTCGTAAGCTGTTATTTATTTAGATATGAGTTTATTTCAGATTAAAGACCAAGTCACCTAGAACGAGTATCTTCCAGAAACAGGGCGTAATTCCCTTTTAAAAAAAATACTCAAAAGTAAAAAATTTACAAGAAATACAAAGAAAACTATTTATAAATCTATGATCAGACCAGTTGTAACAAGTGAAACATAGACCCTAATAAAAACAGCAGAAAACTTATTAAACACATGGGAGAGAAAAGTTCCCCAGAAAATATATGTACCAACAAAGGATGAAAATGGATGGAGAATATGAACCAACCAGCAATTGTATAGTCTATATCAGGATCCCACCCCAGTGGCAGAAATAAAAAAGGGCAGGCTATGCTGGGCATGACATTTAGAAAAATTGCCAAATGACAGAGGAGGGAAGAAGGTGCACGAACAAAACCCCAGAGGGAAAACAGCTGAAAGGCAGACCTAGGCTTAGATGGAGGATGTGGAAAAGGATCTACAGCAGTTGGGAATTCTAGCATGGAATAGAGAGCATTTGTTAGGTCTGAGTGGAAGGAAGTGGTGAGGCAGGCCAAAGCCCTACAGAGGCTGTAGTGACACAGGGATGGATGGATTAAACTTTTAAGAAGTCATATTTCTGTTACCATGGCTGGTGTGGGTGGGGGGGGGGGTCCCTTTAAGGTCAACCAAAATTGAATAATGCATATCACAAGTCATTCCCTTTCAATGCACAGAAATTTATACATTTAATTACTTATCCAGGGACTTTGGAGCAGGTATTGTTTTTAATGCTCTGTTACAGTTAATTAATTTTGGAGGCAAACTATGATAATCATCATCCTGATCTAGTAGCCATTTTGGTCCATGACCTTGGCCTGAAAAGTGTTATAATCATCATAACATAAAAGAATTGATCAATCAAAGTATTCCAGCTTTAGCCCAAGTACTTCATAGAGGGTTTAGAAAATAACTAATTGCATTGAGATTTTTTTTGTAAACCAACAATAAATATATATTTAAAATAAAAGCCTTTCAGAAATTGGATGGTTCAGAAAAAATTGCATCTGCCAAGAGTTAGTCACTCTGGTGAATATGTACAATTTTACATAACAAAAAATATTCAATAAAACTGTTAATACGTTTTTCTTTCATATCCTATTTATAATAAAGCATTCAACATTGGAAAGGGATTTGTAGCTGGAGGTGCAGCAATCGGAATAGGAGCTCTTTGTTTTTATGGTCTTGGACTGTCCAGCTCACCTGGAGCTCTTGAACATGCTGTGTGAGTATTCTGTGTTATCTAAGCATCTACTGTTACTTTATAACTTTTTTTTTTTTTTTGCATTCCAAATATTTATTCCTGCATTTTTTACCTTAAGTGAATGGACTACTGTAACAGTTTCTTTTATCCCATACCAAGATGATTTTTTTAATCAGGGTTTTGTAAAAAATTGAGCCCATATCTTCTTGCTCAAGTTGATTGGCACCAAGAGACCAATGTAATAGCTGCTTTATGTTAAATTAGCTATTACTTCCATCTATTTTTTAAAATATTTACTTGCATTTGTTTCTTGTTCCCAAATTTGATAATAAATTCTGTTCTTTTTAGGATTTGGCCAAAGTCAGTTCGACATCGTATCAGAGACACGTACATGTATTTTGCTGGCAGCATTGCCTTCACAGCGATTACTGCAGTGGCTGCAAGTCGTAGTCCAGCTTTCATGAATTTTATGATGAGCAACTCTCTTTTGGTGAGTTTCATTTTTATGCGTTTGGAAATGTAGCTGATTAGTAAAGAAAATGCTTTATAGTTTAAAGTATTTTACTACCAATAAAATCAGAAACTTAAATGTCTTAAACTAAATTCCTGCATGAAAGGATCTATCTTGACCAAACTTGGTACACATATACTTAATTATCCAGATTCATACACAGATGGGTTCTGAACTCATATTATCCACTCCTCTGGGGCTTAAGGCCTTATTATAATTTTTCCTCATATAAGCTAAATTGATAGCAGTAGGATTAGACAACAAAATAGGGCTCTACATGAATCATCAAACCGCTTGGTTGCCATACCTTCATAATCCAATTGAAATATAAGTGTATTTAAAAGTCATACTAAACACTCTATTCAAGGCTGGTCTAGAATTTTCCAAAATGTTTGATAATTTAAAAGGCTAGCCGCCATTGTTTCTCAACTGATTTTAATGGGATAATTTTTACATTTTAACCATTATTTATCTGAAGGATCCTTATAGGGCCCACTATCTTAGGCATAACTAAAACTGCATCTAATGGAATGGGGGAATGGGCCCCCACCAAGGCACCTCTGTTAACTTTAATGAAAACTGGTTAACTTATAGCTAAAAACGGGTTAACTTATCGCTATGGTCTTTTGCTGTAAATTTTTCTTATTCCAAAATGATTGTGTAATTAAATGAAACATAGAATGTTTCAGAAAGTTGTCTATTGTTCCACAGGGAGATATATTGGGATAGAAAAGCTTATGGAAATGTTAGTTTAATTCTATAGATTTCTATACTTTCCTTGGGATTTTTTCAGTATCTGTAAATTGTCTTTTTTTTAAAAAGTTTCTATCATTAATCCAGAAGGCTATTATTTTTTCTATAACTTTATTAGCATTATATAAATGTCCATGTTATGTTTCTATAGCTTTAAATGAGTTTCCTCAAATGTTACGAAAACAGATTCTAAATAATTTTGAAAGTTTCTGGAAGACAGTTCCAAATAAATTTTGTCTTATTATGGCCTACACTACATATGTAAATGAAGTTGAAGGCTTGGATTGCAGTAGATGCTTCCATGTGTATGAATGGATCTCAGCCAAAGTTGACCCCTATCTAAGGGATAGCTTTAAGTGTAATTCATGGAATGGTATCCCTTTGCGAACAAGGTCCAAACAGGGAAGGGGATCCAATACTGTGAAGGATCCCAATGGGCAACGGGATAATGACTATAGCTTTGACAATTGTTAAATTATTTTAAATGAGGCAACTTTTAAAAAGTTATATTAGCCTTTGAATCCTCATTTTGTCTTACAAACCAAACAATAATATTTTAAATAGTTTTTTAATCCCAACCTCTCACTTCTGGTACCCGGGTACGAATAGCCACTTCCTTGTTTTTATCTATCAATATATATGTTTTTATCTATCAATATATATTTCAGTCCATTGGTGCCACATTTGCTGCCATGATTGGTACAGGTATATTGTGCAGATCAATTCCATATGAGCGTGGATTGGGTGCAAAACAGCTGACATGGCTGCTACATGTCGGTGTGATGGGAGCTGTTGTGGCCCCATTGACTTTCCTTGGTGGACCTTTGTTAATGAGGGCTGCCTGGTATACAGCTGGTGTTGTGGGAGGTAAAAATCTTAGACTTATTTATGTAGTTTAATTACAGTTTAAGTGAGATTTGAGTTTTTGTTGATCTACAATTATCATAATAAGATTCCATGTTTAACATTTATTGTCTATATAATTATAAATGACTAAAATCATCCGTAGGCTTGTCAGCAGTCGCAATGTGTGCTCCCAGTGACAAGTTTCTGAACATGGGTGGTTTGCTTGGTGCTGGCCTGGGCGTAGTTTTTGTGGCATCTTTAGGTAAGAGAGTTGTTTTGAAGCAATCAGTCAGTCAGATTTGCTTGTGTTCACTGCTGGCTTAATAATTGTACTTATGATTAAATTATACAGATTATCTGTTGTAATTATCCATGTCATTTACATAGTGAAAAAATAATATCCAGTAAAAAAAATGACCACTCGTAATGTTAAACAAAGGAAGACAAATGATATTAAAAATACAGCATTTAGACTAAGAGTCTAGTGAAAAAGAAAGGATGCTCCACTCCCCATGCAAATATAAACATAGTACCCCAATCCTTCAAAAATCCAACAGCAAATATTACCAAAGTTACCCCAAAAAAAGTGTACAGATTGCTAGCTTTAATTCACAATGAAAAATGTCACATAATTTATTGGCAATGTACACAAATGTGTTAACAAAATTTTTGTTTAAATTGTTTAAATTATGATGTACTCCAATGACAGAGCATCTTTGAATAGAAGTTAATATGCCCCCCACCCCCAAAAAACAACAACTGACTTCTATCTATCCCATATATTATTCAATTCTTATCTCACTAATGTCTGTTGTCACCTTTGGAATTAGTAACACATTTTTGTGTGATGCATCAGAAAGAATATTTTTCTTTGGAAGGAAGTGTTGAATTTTGGTCCTGGGAATATTTCATTTTCTATTCCTCTTTGTTTAGGATCTGCATTTTTCCCACCAACCACTGCACTTGGTGCTAGCTTGTATTCAGTTAGTATTTATGGAGGCCTGGTGCTGTTCAGCTTGTTTTTACTTTATGACACACAGCGGGTTGTAAGGGCGGCTGAGGCAAACAGAGATTCTTCCAATTATGGACGGCCATTTGATCCAGTTAATGCGTATGTTTTTTGGGATAATTTATTTTATATATGACCTAATTATTACGGAAACATATCTATTAAAAAAAGTTGGTAGTAATGAAAGACTTAATTCATTGCATATGTCAAAATTTCTTAAAAAGTAATAAATGCTGAGTTACACCAACTAATGCTTATGCTTAACTATTTTCTGTTAATAAACAGAAATTAATGTTTCAACTGATTTCACTTGCAGGAGTATCAGCATCTACATAGATGCACTGAATATCTTCATCAGGATTGCAATGATGTTGGCTGGTGGAGGAAACAAGAGGAAATAAAGAGACACAACACTTCATCAAGTTATATAGTAATAAGACAACTCATCTGTCTTTAATAATGGAACTCTTTAAAACTTGGGAATAATTAATAGAATGTAGGAGAAACTTATTAAATCTTATTAAACATCAAAGCGTACAGGACAATAAATAATTTTTTTAAAGAAATGACATTTTAAAGTCATCTTGTATGTAAATATTTCCCCCCAAAATTATGTATTTCATTTAAGTAATCAAGAACTAGATAATTGGGTGTTTTAAAATTCACATTTGTATTAATTTAAGCATGTTTTAGGAGTGATCTAATAAAGTTCTTTTGGTTTTGTAGGGTGGGTGGAAGTTGTTAAAATCATCATGATTACAATTGAAATATTTGACAGTGCAGTGAAAGGAAGTTTTCTCACAAATACTAACTAGCTGTGCCAAAGTGCAGCCAATGCCTTTGTACAAAATAAACATTGCTGAATCTGGTGATCACAGCATGTAGTGCACTGCATAGACTTACAGACTGTACCACACTACATGCATTTACAGACTGTACCAGACTTCTGAGTGTCTGATATGTCTCACTGCATTCGTCATGTATTATACACGGTCCTGTATTAATGTCTGCTTGTGTTGGTTTTGTATGGGACTTGATAGATAAAATTGTATATAAATTGAATATTTTTTCAAAAATTTGATTCTTTATGATGAATGAAAGAAACATATTGCCATTAAATATTTATATACCAGTGTCTGAAATAAATGTTCTTGAATGTGTACAAACTTTTGAAACCAAATCTATATACTAAATGAATTAAAGCTTGTTGGATAGTGATAATTTGAAGTGTTCATTTGATATTTTTGTGATGGTTGTTCTGTCCTAGTTTAAACCTGGAAACAAACCTGTTTAATTTTACTTTTAATTGTCTGGGGATTTTTTTTCATTGGGTAAATGCTCTAAATAATTAAGTCAAGTGTACGTTTTTGTCAGAGGAATCCAAGAGACATGTCATCAGAATCATAACACGGAAATGTCTGTAACATTGATCTTTATTATTAAACTGACATTCTCACCAGGTCATACCGACATCACGGATGGGGAAAACTACACACAAAAAAATGCTTTGGAATCTTAATTTTATTTTGATTAATTGAGGGAGACTAATTCAATAAATAGAGTAATGCAGCAGTTCAGAGAGTTTTAAAAAAATCTGTGCTTTTGATTAAACTAGGTTTTCCTTAGGTACCAAGTCAAGTTATTATTAGGTGCTCATGAAATAGCAATGAATTTTTTTTAATTAAACGGTTAGGTAAAAATAACCATATGTATTTAAAATATAATTTCACAAAAAAATATAATTTCAACAAATGATCAAATTGTAATTTTAGTTGTGTGGATGAGCCTGTTGATCACTGCACATTTTCTCAAATTATAAAATGAAACTGCACACGTAGCCATTATATTTTCTGCTCCACAATTATTTTTTCATGATACAGGTTGCTAGATGTTGCATCCCATAATCCCAATCATATTTAATTGAAAGTTGAAATAAAATTTTGTAATAATTAGCACACACATTGGAAACCCCTGGAGTATTCAAAATTCAATAGAAAAAAAGAAATTGAGTGGACAAAATTTATGACTGGGAAAATGAATGCGTGCTCATGTTCTGAATATGGTTTACTTTGTAGTACTCTTTATTTTGGTAGCTGTATTGGTAAATGTTTAACTTGTTAGATTTAATTTTGTAGGACCATATGATAGCAATCCCTGACTTAAGGTGAATAATGTTATACTACATCCTGATACTGAAATGGCTTCTTTGGCAGCCTCAAGTGCCCTATGGCACAAGGACCAAATGAATGTTTGATTCACGGCACAGCACTTCTATATAAGGAAGGAAAAGACTAAATTTACAATGGCAACTAAACTACAGAAGCAATCATCATGAAAGATCTTGAGTAGAAAATGTCCTTCACTGCGTTTATCAACTTTAGATAAAACAAAACACCTGTAACCCAAAAATTGTTTTCAATTTGCTCTGAAAAAGTAGATAGTTCTTGGTTAAATAGTTCTTGGTTAAATAGTTCTTGGTTAAATAGTTCTTGGTTAAATAGTTCTTGGTTAAATAGTTCTTGGTTAAATAGTTCTTGGTTAAATAGTTCTTGGTTAAATAGTTCTTGGTTAAAATTACAAATTTAAACAAAACAAATTGAGAAAATATTTTGGGAAATGTTTTATTGAATAACGAACATAATTATTGATCACACATAAACACTAACAATCTGTCAAATCATCTCTATTCATCTCTAAACCTTGAAATTTCACACTCTTGGCTATTTCAGTTTCACACATTACAAGTAAAATGAAATTCTTAAACATTTCTGTGGAAAGGGCAAAATAGAATTAGATTAATCCAACTAGGCATTATACTTCAATGTAACACACTCAAAATCATGATCAGTCATTTCTAAGTTTGATAACAATGAGGTTGGCATTTATACTTGTGATGTACATAGTGAGCAGACATTAACATAAAAACATTACAGAACTTCCCACAAATTAAACCAATTTATAATGGAAAAGGTTGAACACACATTTTTAATTAACAATGTAAAATAAAATCAAGCCCATCCTTGTTATGATAAAATCATGGGACCAATATACTGTGTCTATATGATATTTGAAATCTAATTTTAAAGCTTGGGTATCAAGCCAATATCGATCAAACAATTTGGTAACAAGGTTTAAGATCCTAACATACTTGAACTAGAGTTCAATTTTTTAAACATTTGGGCAGTTGCCAGTGACACAATATCTAGTTATATTGACATTGTTCTCTGGACGTGCTCATGAAACTTGCAGTGCAGGGATTTTTAACCAGGCAGTGTAGTGGGGTGTGGAAAGACCCAGAAAAACATTAGGTTTATTTGCATTTTTATTGTGGGGGTGAGGGAAATATTATTGATGTTGAGATGGGGATCCAGGAAATGTTTTGAAATCAAGAGGGGGTACAGCGCTGCAAAAATGTTTAGAACCCCAGTTGTACAGCTTCAGCGTAATAAAGCGCACAATTTTTAAATATTAATATGAATATCAAATAGGTTTGGTTTTTTTGGCATTTACAGAAAGAAAAAAATGAACTCCAGGGTAAATGGCACTAATACTATACTGCATCTAATAAGATTTGTTTGAACATTGCTCTTAAAAGACTTATTTAATTTGTAAAGCCCTTCTAAGAATTTCAGTAATTTTTTCAAGACGGAAAATGGAAGTATCTCTAAAGCTTCAAAGATCATCTCTATGTTTGAAGCATTTATAAAGACTATGTTTGGTAGCATTTACAAATATGAGAAATCGTTCTTATTTTGCCAACATGACAGTCTTACCATCAAAACATGACAATGATTATTTGGCTCAAAATGAGATAAGAGTTTTCACAGTTCACCGGATGTCCTGGCAAAATGCTACCACTAATTGATAAACCATGCAATGGTCTCACAATGAGCTCATCTATTGTTAACTAATCATTGCAAACCTTACTGTAACAGTTAAGTGTACAATTACTATACTCATCTGATATATTTAGTATTAAACTTTAAATTTTTTTAAAAACTTTTATTTTTGCGCATTATGAAATATCTAATGAGAACCTTTGCAGACTTGGTTCAAAAAAACATGAGCTCATTAATTAAATCACATACATAAATAAAATTCAATTTTATAAAAATTTCAAAACTAAAACTAAAATGAACATGCCTAGAATCTTAATTAATGGGAAAAAAATGTTTAAGATTTTCATAAAAGGTCTTAAGTAAGATAATCATCTCAGGAACGGTTTTATAAAAAAATGGTTATTTCACAGGGAATTTTTTTTTTTTAGGAATCCTAAAAATTATACAAGCAACAATAAAGTGAGTTACTAGGCTATGGGCTCTGATACTGTTTGTTCTAGGGGTCAAATAAGAAACGCTTCACTAAAATCAAATAGAGACTGATTGCCAGGACCAACATAATCTGTTCTACCTAAAGATAATGCCACAATAATCTAAATACTCGATGCTACATATCTTTCTTTTTAAAAATGTTCATGAAAACCTGTGAGCACTTTTAAATAATAACATTTTAAAATCTTATATGAATTCCATCACATGAATCTGACTCCTTCCTGTTGAAACTGAAGATATTTATTTAAAGCATTATGACAGAAGTGAGCTGGGAAGTAGCATTAATACAATTAAATTTTCTAAAAAATTTCCTTGTCTTTTTTTATTTCCTGCTTTACTTCTTTATCCTCTGACTCCTTTTTGACATCTTTCCGCTTGTGATCGTCGTTGCGAGATTTGTGGTCATCATTTCTTAACTTGTGGTCATCTGACTTTGATTTGCTCTCATCTTTGTTCAACATCGTATTAATGCTGGTTAATGCACTCATCATGAAGGATCTGATAAAAACAGAATGTTTTTGTTAATTGAATTTATGATCATCAATTTAACATCGCAAAGAATTTATAATAATAATCAAAGTCACATATATATTGTTATAGGTTTTAGTGTAATTATTTTTCGACAATCTCCCACATCTTTTTATTTTGTGATATAGTCACAAAAATTTGAGCTAGCAAATGTCTAGCCATAGCAACTATTAGTGTTTAATTAAACTCAAAGTCAATAGTCGTTGAACTTGGCTGAACATTGATTGTTAATAATCCACACACAAATATTGGAATAAATTCAAATAACTGAAGGCAAGAAGCTTAAAATTTATTTTTATTCTATTCGCCCCTTATTTTTGTAGGTATTAAATGCCTAACATAAAGATTCTGTTTCCACATCATTCTTCCAGGTATTAAATAACAGGTATCAATATTAAGTTCCAAAAGTTTATGCAAATATGAATTTTGCTAAATAATCAACATTCAAATTCTTAAAAACCTCTCTTTACAATTTGAAACAAATCTTTAATAAAAGATCTCTATTTAACCATAAAGTATTTAATGCTGTACAGGCTTACACCAATAATTCAATCTTACTTTGTCTCACTGGCTGTTTTATGCCACTCCTTGTTCAGAGATTCAGCAGCATTGTACAACATCTTTTCCTTGTCTAATTCAGTTCGAAATTTACGCAGGTCATGTTGGAGTTTAGAGCTTGTATTCTCTTCTTCCTGTAAATTTGTTTTCACAGTTTCTGAAACAAAAATGATACTTTCTTAAATCTCAAAATTAACCCAAAAAATTAAGTTAACAAACCCATGCCTCGGACCACCACGTCGTGTCTTGTGCCACGATAAGACCACAAATTTAAGACAACTTACTCAGCTCTTCAGTCAGATCCTGCAAATTCTTCTCCAGAGCTGTACGTGACTTTTCACTCCTATCCAGTCGCTGCATTAAAGACTCAATGTCCAACAAAGCTCCCCTGTAGTACACAAAGTTGGGGTTATCGCTGTCACTGACTGTTGAGGAAGCTGCACTTTGACAAGTTGACTCAGTTTTGACACCAGACAGTTCAAGAAGTTTTCGGAGGCTTTCTTTATTTCCTAAAAGGACAAGACATGATCTTTAAATGACTAACATTAACATGTTTCAATTAAAATAATATAATGTCTTCTTTTCAAACAACGCCATCAGATAGTATTTTTTTAAATTCTTTTTTTTTGTAATAAAATTGTAAAAAAAAGATTTAAAGATATAGATCTCTAATTGTAATTTAAGATTTTGGTGCAGATGCCCTTGCAGTTTTGAAAACCATCACTAAGTAAATAATCCAATCTTAATGTATAATTAGTTTTATAGTAAATGTTGATGGAAGAATATCAGTTGTTTAAAAAAAGGCTTTAAATGGTCAGAATAATACACTAGACCCCCATGTGACATAGACAAATACTGGAGCTCAACTTTAGAGACTAATACAGGACCCACTTCAATAGAAAAGTATTGGAGCACAATTCTCACCTTTAGCTAAGTGCTCTAGTTCAGGTTTGGGATTGGCAGTCCCGTCTTCCTCTGGTTTGACTGGAACACCATTGTCATCTACTTCACTGTCGGTCAAATGACGATAATGGAAGGCCTCTTTTTGTACTACTCGCTGTAGTAGTTTTTTTATCTAATGGAAAGAAAATTATTTATATTTCATATTTCAATTGTTTATACTTCTTTTATACCTCTAATCAACTCAATGGACTAATACAAACTGTTAAAAGTAGTGGCATAGAAGGACTCCAGAACTGCGGTTACCTCCTTAATGTTAACTAATAAACTGAAGATCATTCAAATATAGAAGATCATTCAAATAATCTTACCAGCTTTGCAGCTAACCAAGTGAATTCATATTTGATACAAGCGTGAACAATTCAGTTCTAATCATCCAATAAGCCCTCTTTGTTGTATCACTTATATAGTGAATATATTTAAAATCGTCGGAGCCATTTCAGGGTTGAAAGATTTCATTCAACGACCTACGACAATTATTTAATGTAATGAAAGCTTTATCAAAAATGAAAAGCTATTTACTTGAGCCCTTGACAGTTTAAGACCAAGAGTGTGAATGATGTCCTCTGTGTCTTTGTCATTCAGATACCCACAGTGGTTTTGATCAAAGTAAGAAAATGCAAGCAATAAATGGGGCTCCACTGTCTTCATTTTCTTTTCCTCATCTTTCTTTTTCTTCTTCCCATCTGTAAGAGAAAAAGCTTGTTGGTTAACATATACTTTTTACTAATAAAATGTTAGCCCATTTTTTTCCCCTTATCCATTATGATTTGAACTATTTTTATATTGAAGAAATCACAAATTATGAGAGATGCACAGTTAAGTTTCATTACATTTTGATATTTTACATCATCTGAAATATAAATGATTTAATTTATATTTGAAGCTGACCTTTCTCTCTTCTGTCATCATCATCTCTATCCTGGTGAGGTAAAGAAAACTGAATAAACAACATCAATTAATCACCCATTTCATAAACACATTTATTGTATTTACTCCATCTAAAGCTGACTTTAAGAAAAAATATATAATGGTAATATATTTTCAGGTTGTGGGTTTATGTGTGCGTCATAGAAGAGTTGTGTGATTTGCTCCAGGTACATTGAATAATGAAATTGTTTTGTAAGTTGCCTAGTTAATCTTCCATACACATGACAAGCGTTTTTGACATTGCACCAGGGAGGGGTGCCAGATTTATTAATTATTGTTCTTTATAAGTCCATAAATATTTATCTTGTGCAGACCAATGCCAGTCAAGAGACAGCCATTTGGGACACACTGATCTACAACATTCAAAAACATTACTATATCTTCTTCTTCTATATTTTTAGGGCCCACGATCAATGAATTGATCATTCTGGCTCCTATGTTTCAGAGGGGTTCGCGATGTAACTGTGCATGGTTTTCAAGGGGATACTTCACTCAAGGGCTACTCAGGAATGGTATTATGAACTGGGGGTTGGAAGACAGGAGGCAATAGATGCAAATGTGTCAAGTGTAATCCCTTAACTGTTGCTTTTGGAAGCTTGTTCCAGTCACTTATTGTCTTTGAAAGGAATGAGGAGCTCCTGTACTGAGTTCTTGTTTTTATTAGCCGGAACTGCCTGTTGTGGCCTCGTCACTGTCACAGGGGGGAGAGGGGTGAGTTTCTGTTAAATTATGGAGCAGTAGACCAGCCCATTTTTTATCTTGTAAATCATAGAGAGCCTGGATAGTTGTCGTGGTTCCTCAAATGGTGACCAGCCCAGTGTTTCCAGCATGCGGCCAACACTTGAGGTGTTTCTGTAGCGGTTCAGGACAAAGCATGCGGCCCGTCGATGGATCTCCTCCAACCTGTCGATGCTCTTCTGAGTGAATGGGTACCAGACTGAAGATGCGTACTCTAAAAGCAGCCGAACAATGACTTTGTAGGTTTTTTCTTTCACAACTAAGTTGCCAATATTCAGCTTTCGCCTCAGAAACTCTAGAGTCTTGTTTGCATGGAAGCACACATTATTAATGTGCTCGTCCCATATTATTTAAAAATCTGAACTAACCTCAATAAACTTAATTATTTATCTAATTTATTTTCTTCTTGAAACAAAACAAAGTTTTAATGTCCTGTTATACACCAGTGAAGTCTTCCTCAACAAAAATATCGGAGAATTGTTCAAGACCACGGTTGGAGTACGACAAGGCTGCCTGCTCTCCCCCACCCTATTCAACATCTTCCAAGAGAGAATTATGTCAGATGCTCTGGAAGCGCATGAAGGGACAGTCAGCATTGGTGGCAGAACAATCACCGACCTACCCTTTGCAGACGACTTAGACGTGCTGGCTGGGAACGAAGAAGAGCTAGTCAACCTGGTAAAGCGTCTCGATAAGACCTTGTCGTCCTACGGCATGCTAATCAGTGCCGAAAAGACAAAACTGATGACAAATAATACCGCAGGCATCACCACTGAAATTAAGGTCGGGGAGGAAAGATTAGAGACTGTTGGCCGCTTCAAATACCTAGGAGCAATAGTCTCAGAAGAAGGCTCCAAGCCCGAACTGATGTCCAGGATTGCGCAGACTACAACAGCACTTAAAAAGCTCAAGAAAATATGGAATGACAAAAATATAGCCCCCAGCACCAAAATCAGGCTGATGCGCTCATTAGTCCTCTCCATTTTCCTGTATGCATGTGAATCCTGGACATTAACAGCCGATCTTGAAAGGAAAATAAAGGCGATGGAGATGAGATGCTTCAGAAGCATTTTTGGCATCTGCTATAGGGACCATATCTCCAATGATACAGTGAAAGAAAGGGTTCGCCAGGCGATTGGGGAGTACGATGACCTACTGGTGACTGTGAAAAAACGCAATGGTACGGCCACGTAACAAGGAAACAAGGGCTTGCCAAAGAAATATTGCAGGGCACCACAAAAGGAGGGAGAAGAACAGGAAGCCAAAGAAAAAGATGGGAGGATAACATCAAAGAGTGGACAGGACTAACACTGGGCGATGCAGTGCGTAGTGCTGAAGACAGAGAGGAATGGAGGAGGATGGTTCACGTGTCATCTGTGGCGCCCCAACGGTCCAAGGACTAAGGGACATGAGGATGAGGAGGATACAAATTTTGATTTCAACATTTAATACTCAAACCTTTATGCCATCGTTTAAAAAGCATGACATGAAAATAAAGTAACTGAAGAAGATGGTGCCACTACCTAGTAGTTTTTAGCTCCAGCATTAATCGCATTCTACATATTCTTTGGTACCATTTTGCTGAAACTGGGTTACTGTTTTATTGGGGTTGGCTTATGAGTGGTGTCACAGTCAGATTACGTGACGTAGTTCTGATGTATCAGGTCGTGATGTTTATCATATGAGAGTGAACGATGTTATTTTTTTCCTATTGTTATTTCCCCATTAATCTTAAATTTATCTCAGCCATGGATGACAGCGGCTGCATGTTGGAAAAAAGTGTGTACATTTTTTGTGAGCAACAGTGAACATAGTTCTTTTTGGTTTAGGAGTGAATTAGAATTAATGAGTTAGAATTAATGAGTTAGAATTAATGAGTTAGAATTAATGAGTTGGAGTTTTGATGAGTTGAGCGCCTTTATTTACTATTTTGAATGCCAGTTATTACTGGTTAGGCTTTGTTGTGGACTGTGGTTTTACCTAGAATATTAACCACTTCGCTACAGATGATGTCGATGCAACTTCACGATCGCCCACTTTCAATTACCAAGGACGTCACATTGTTGTCATAACAAAGAGGCAAAGAAATTTTCTGAAATACCAAGGACGTCACGTCGACGTCATATTTCAATTATATATATTTTTTTATTTGTTAATCTATAGAGAAGTTAAAAAGCGAATCCGATAGAGGGTGAAAAAAAAAACGAAAATTTCTTCTAAAGTTTTTATTGCCGAGTCAGCAAATATCGATTTTTTTAAATAAAAAAAAAATAACGGTAATGAAGGGGTTAATATTTAAAGAAAACTGAACATTGAAACAGCCTCGTAATTCCTTGACTTGACACAACACATCAGCCTTGTTGGAGCTAGGAGATGGCAACAGAGTTCTAGACTCTTACATTGTTTCTGAGGCCATACGGAAGGGACCTACTCTTAGACAACTTCTATCCACCACAAGTGGATTATACACTTTTCAGGCTTTATCTAAATAAGTGAGATGGTCGTCAGCTTATGAATTAAAGGGCTTTAGAAAGAGTAGCTAGGATACTTAAATATTTTACTTTTATCTAAGAAAAATCACAGTAGAAAGAGGAATATTAATTTCCATTGAAAACATTCTACATTTTTTACTTAAAGTTATAGTATTGCCATATCTTACACAAAATCTAGGTGTCTATCACTTGCAGCTTATCTTTAAGAAACAATTTATTTTGACATTTTCAGTAGAAGAATCACTAAACTCTTTTACTTTGAAAAGCATAGAATTAATGTTTGTTTCATAACTAAGAATTTGTTTTTTATGTGTCCCTTTTCCATCTTATTATTTCCAAATCCTTGCTATCAGTTATTTATGTCTGCTTTGATCAATTTAACCTGTACAATTGATTTTCAAATAAATAAATCTTTAAATAACTTTTGAATTAAACTTTTAATGTAATTTTAATTAATTTATATACCAATTAAAGTTCATATTAATAATTTGGAGTATTTTCATGACAATAAAATATTTATCAGAGTACATTTGAATAAATGGGTAATATAATGATTCAATTTAAAATATTTATAATAAATTTAATAATATTATAATTGTGTATAACAAAAACAATTTCATTTGGGGATTTAATAATAAATATTTATTAGACTCTAAAGATTGATTCTTATTGTGTTATCTCACCTCATCATCATCTCTATCTCCATAAGTACTGCTGTCATCCATGTCTTCCTTATCTCTCCTTTCATCTCGGTCATCCTGGAAAATAAAACCTTACATGAGAACTTACAAAAACTATTAGGCTGTTGTCCAGAACTAAAGATCACCCCAAATTTCTGAACTGAAAATCAAAATTTAAAGAAAAATTACAAACCTTTTCATCTGACTTCTTTCGTTTAGGACTTGGCTCCTAAAATTTAAACAAAATAAAAAAGTATTATTTCTTATAACAAAAATGTTTGGGTTAATTGACCTTAGGGAAAGGTCTATTAAAATTATAATAATCCCATGTTTAAGTAAATAGTGAAATTTTTCATCCATTTGAAGTTTGCTGCAGAGCTATTTGATTAAAACGAATAATGCACGTACATCATTTTTTTCCTTGCTCCTTTTCTCATCTTTTCTGTCTTTTTCATCTTTGTCTTTTTTGTCCTCTTTTTCTTTCTTGTCTTCCTTATCCTTTTTATCTTCCCTTTTCTTATCTTCTTCCCTTTTCAGAGGGGCACAGACAATGCATTTGTAAATTTGGAAACCAAAGTCTCTCATCAGCATTTCATTAAAAAGTTCAGCAAAGAGTGAAACCTGTTAAAGAAAATGTCACTATTTATTAGAACTATTTTATCCTGAATTATATATTTACGGATTTTACATCTATCAGGGATAAGATAAATTTACATTTAAAAAAAAAAAACTGAAACATGGTTACAGTGCATACAAAATGTAAATGTAGGTTCAGAAAATAAGTTTCACCTTAGAAATAGATAAGAAGCTATATTGTGTGTTCTCAAAATTATTATGGTACTGGTATCCATTTTTTCATTTAGACTACTTCAGTTGCAATATTTTAACATCAATATTTTATAACCATTTTCTTTTTTTTTCTGGGTGTACGGCACAGGATGGGAATGAATGTCAAGTAGAAATCAACTTATGGTGGGGTGGTCAAGTAGCACATACCTCAAAGGAATGTTCTTTATTGTCCTCTGGTCTATAATCAAGCAACAAGCTGAGAGACATAATAGAACAGTCAAATTTCCCACCCTTGGCTGTAGCAGATGGATGGACTAGTATAGATGGGGTGTCTGGCAGTTTGTAGCGACGCTCCAATACAGCCCTCTCTCTCTTTTCTTTCCTCTGCAGCTCTTCCTCCTAGAAGTAAGTATACAATTAAAATTAGTCCATTTTTTTTCACACAGTCACAGATAAAATGTAACTTTTATGTAAGTTTATTTCCAATTTTGACATTAAATAGGTTTGAAAGGGCTAATGGGAATGCATGGTAAAAAAACTAATAGATTTCAAAAACTGATAACCTTCTTTTCGACAAAAAACATATATTAACCCTTTACGGGGCAGAGCGGCCGAAAACGTCTTTACCACTTAAAGGGCAAAACGCCCAAAAGCGTACGTGACGACTTAGTGTTGTTTTCTCGTGACCTCCGAGGCTTTGCGAGACTTCCTATTGTTTACATCCGGTTTTTCCGATAGCTAAATAGAGTAGGCGCCAGTTACAAGTATTTAATCGATTTTTTTGTGTGTAGTTTTAGGGATTTTAAAAAAAAAAAATTTCGAAATGAATTTTGCCGATTATTTGCCGATTATTCAAGTGATAGCTGAGATTTCGCTGGATGCAATTCAAGTGACATTTAAGTGCACGAATTGACTGTAAATTGGAACTAGATGTTTATATTATTAGTAATATTAGTGAAATCAGCGTAGTAAGCAGTGTTGAATTTTACAAACTTCGATTTTGTGGCAGTGTTTGTAAATAGTAAATAGATGACTCACAATCACAAACAATATGTTGCTTTTTGCAAATATTTGTGTTCATATAAGGATTAATGGCAACATGTGAGTACAATTATAAATCTGCATTCATTTTCCTTTATTTTGCTTTTTATTTCACACAAATGTGTTGATTAACACCTTAGATTTGTTTTTTTTTGTAACGTAACCCTAAATTTTACTAAAAAACGGAAAAGTGGTGCCCGTTCAGGACATGCAAGAGGAAGTACCTCTGCCCCGTAAAAGGGTTAACATGGCTAAGACCCAAGTCTGTAGGTAAAAACCCATGTGGAAAATCCCTTGGTGAGCTTTTTTTCTTTTACAAATGATAGAGTGATGAGAAGGCATGTTGACTAAGCTACAAGCATAATATCACTACACACCAATGATGACAAGTGATGAGTTGATAACAAATAACAACAACAATAGCAAGTGATGAATTACTGTCTTTACACACAATAATTTATTATCCATTTCTTCTATAACATTTTACCTTACCTCTTTTTTTTTACTCTCACTTTTCTCTTCCTCTTCAGATTCTCTGTCTTTCTCATCCTCCGCTTTGGCAGCCTCCTCCTCCTTATAGAAATAAGAGGAAGCATTCTCAACATTAATAATGAGTCAATTAAATTATTATCCCTCGCTGCACTTTTGGAATGCTAATTTGCTAGTGTTTCATCAAATTAAATCTGGCTCTACTGTTTTCATCATTGAATTTTTTCCTAGTGTAATCATTCCAAAAATATGTCTTTATTTCTGAAAATTGCTTAAGGTCAATTTATTGTTTTAAAAAGTTAAACATTCCTGAAGTGACAGGCATACATCAAATGTGATATAGACAAAACCTACAGCGGCTTTCTCTGCCTCCATCTCCTTGTCTTCCTGGTCTTTCTCCTGTTCAGCTTTCAAAGCTTTGGTCAGCCGAGCAATAAGTTGGGACTTGAGTCCCTTGGGACTGATGTTGCGAAGCTCTAGCTCTTGTCTTAAATCCCCAACCTGAGGAACAATAAAATCATAGTTTTTAAATGAGAGGAAGTCGTCATAAAACTCATGTAATGACTGAATGAAATAAGGCTTCTCCTTGTTTAACATGCTGACATCAGAACTAAACAAGTTAGTACAAGTTGTACTGTTGTACGGTAAGTCCCAGGTAGACAAACCTTCATCACTTTGGGATCAAGAGTTGAAAAATGTGAAGGTTCAACTTTTTCATCACTTCCCTGTTCTTCACCTTCTTCTTCTTCCTAGGGATATAAGCCATTAAATTGAGTATTAGAGCGAGTCAAGTGGACGGGAATATGAGTTAATAGGAAATTCTGTTAAATCTACCCATAATGGTGACCACCAGGCTTTCTTGTGACGACTAAGATGATGGGTTTGGGGAAGGGCCGATAAATAATAGTGACAAATTATACAAATATCTGAGATGAGATTTTTATGATTAAAATTAAAGAAATGGAAAAAGATCGTTGTATCAATGCCTGGCAAGATCAAGTTTATTGCTATACTGAAGTGAAAAAAAGGACAGTTAAGGTACGTTGTACTTCAACAGGTAGTTCCCTGGAGCTAAGTTTCTGGCTCTTTCATACAAGCTTGTAGAAAGTATACAAACAACTTTTGGGAAAGCAAACATTATTTGGTCAAAGGGGTTAAAAAAAATACTCCTCCCAATGTCATGGCAACTCTTGCAAAGACCCCCAACGTTTGACGCCTTTCATATCGAGATCCTAAAGGCAAGTATACGAGCCAAGCTATCTGTGAATGAATGTAAAAAAAGAGCAAGGGAACGGGGAGAATACATAATGTTTTATAACAGTGCCTGTTGCTGAGCGGACTCGGGGTTCAGTTTCTGCTGGAGTTGTCTCTGATAGGCCGCCTGGAGGGAATTCCACTCCAGACGGGTTGGGTTGCAAGTCCACACGTCAGGTAAGAAAAGGACCACAGTTTCCACCCGGGCGGGCTGTACCCGGTCTTTGTGCTTACTCTCTGGTCTGAAGTAGCGGATCTCTGCAAAGCGGTACCTGCCAACAAATAGAGATGTATGGCACAGGGAACTGAAGAAACTTGCTGACTACACAAGCCCGGGGACACTCGGGGAATATTACAGAATACAGTGCATCGAGATACACACGCACAAATGATTCCAAAGGATGGTTTGGGATAGGGTCAAGGTCACGAGTTTAGTCCAGCAACCAGTAACATAAATGTAGCGGCAAAAAGATTGTTTTTAAAAGAGTCAAAGAAAATAAATATCTGGCTTCTTTAGACTTGCTGCACCTCAGTTTTTTTAAATCAATGAAAAAATGATTATGCCAAAGCTAAACTAAAATAGCTAAAATAAGATTGAACAGTCATTGACAACAATTTGAAGAACAAACATGCCAAGTAAAAATGCTGCAGTCCTCATCTTTAAACCCGTATGGGATACTTCAGGAGAAAAAACATTTAAGTAATATCTATCAACAACAGCATTTTCTAACCAGTTCATAAAGATGCACTGATGAATCGCAAGATTTTAATATATGGAAATAGAACTAATATAAAGAATTTGGAGTGGAAAGATGGTGGGGGGCAATATACCAACTTACAAAATAAGATGATATCTGTATTATATGCCAACTAATTTTAATAGGTATTAATAATAATGATAATAATTTGCATGGGCTCTGATCTTTACTGAAACATCTCATTAGTTAAATTGCACAAAACTGAAATAATTAATCAAATAATGTGTCCTCAAATAATAAAGGTTGAAAACTGATGTTTTATTAAAGAAATCAAAATTAAATCAAGGAACTCACCATGTACTAACATTATTTGGCAACTATAAGATAATAAAATGTCTATAAAGAAGAGGACTAATATCTTACCATTGAGTACAAGAGCTGAGATCAATGCCTGTAAGAGCTTTGGTGGTCCTGATGGCAGTTTTGATGAGGACCAGTGGGTTGGTGTGTGGGTTGGGTCCATCTAGAGATGGGGACCATGGACCCCCTATTGCCATAGGTTCATTCTTGCCCCGAGTCCCAACAAGAAACTGTAACAGACGAGTTGGATGCTGGAAGTTTTCTAATCCATCAGGAAGATCTTCAGCAAGGCAGCAAGACTTTTTGTATAGTTCTTCATCAGATGGACTTGCTAAAAGCATCACCTAGAAGAAGAAGCAAGATTGAAATTTTGGTCTTAGGTTTATATCTTAAGAGATATTTTGTTTATGTCAGTGGTCATATTTACCTTTATTTTTCTAAGCTGAAAATTATTCTCTGAAAATTACCTTGGCACTGAATAGATGATCAGCATCACTGGGCTCATGGACAGCAGTCTCTGGTTTGATTGGTGGAACATCTTTGTGCATGACATGAAAACTGCACGCTTGACCCAGTGTAAATGGCCTTGTGAGGGGAAAATTCTCTACCCAGGAAAATGAGCCATGGAAAAAATCGCTTGGTATATACAAGTTACTGTACTTGTTCTTCAGAGACACCACACAGGTTTCCTGACTGGAAAATTTGCTTGTTAAAATAATGCTATCTAATTTTTGTTTTCTTTAGGTAAACATTTGAAACAAGGTAAAACATATACTGGTATTTCTTAACACTTCTTACAACAGGCAATACAAAATATAAAGACTTTAAGTAAAAGTCTGTTTCTTAAGTTTAAACAAAACTAAGAATTGAAAGAGAGTGCTGAGAGGCTCTACTCACACATCTAATAGAATCTTTGGTACTTGAACAACATATCTCGGTGGAGGTCGTACCACTCTGCGTTTTGGAGGGCTTCGTGGACTACGAGGACTGCGTGCACGTGCCGGAGGGGAACGTGATCGTTTAGGAGGAGAGCGTGATCGCTTAACTGGTGATCTAGATCTTTTGCGCCTTGCTTCCCGCCGCTCGCGTCTTTCTCTGTCCCTTCTTTCCCTGTCCTTTAACGGCTCATTGGATGAGAGCCCTCCACCCAAGCCCATGCCTCTTTGATCTTTGTTTGCCATTAAATTTCTTGGTACAGGATCCCCCAGCAAGCCCGGCCCAGTGTTGATGCCAGACCGATTGCCGGAGTTAAATAAACCTGTAAACAAATGCAGTGCACAATAGTCTGTCATGCTAGCTATACAATCAGAGATATTGTTTATATAGGCATAAACCATCAAATACCTTTTTCTACTCTTTAAAAATACCCCATAAAAATCAAGGATGTCAAATCTAAGCTAGCCATTCAATATGTTTATCTGATCCTTGTTGGCTCTTAATTAAAATCCCGAGGCGCACACACTGTTTTTCTTATATATATATATTATTACGTTTTTAAAAATTAATGCCCAGATGGTGGGAAGAGATGAGACAAACATAGAACGTAGAGATGTAACAAATAAAGAACGTAGAGATGTAACAAATAAGAACATAGAGATGAGACAAACATAGAACATAGAGATGAGACAAACATAGAACATAGAGATGAGACAAACATAGAACATAGAGATGAGACAAACATAGAACATAGAGATGAGACAAACATAGAACAGATGAGACAAACATAGAACATAGAGATGAGACAAACATAGAACATAGAGATGAGACAAACATAGAACAAAGAGATGAGACAAACATAAAACATAGAGATGAGCCAAACATAGAACATAGAGATATGACTAATTAAGAACTCACTTCCACCTGGAAATTTTCCAATCCCTGTCATAAGTGGAGGAGGCCCCGGTGGATTACTCAGGAGGCCTTGACCCCCAGACAAACCAGCTATTCCTCCAATTAAACCAGTGGCCCCCATCAAACCAATCGCTTGCTGCTGTATGGCTTTCAATTGTTGTTGTTGCTGCTGTTGTTGTTGTTGCTGCTGCTGTTGTTGTTGATGCTGTTGTTGCATGGCAAGCATCTGGTTGTTGCCCATAGCATCTGGCTTTAAGTATAAGGACAATCATTTGATATCTTATAATTTTTAAAAAGTCAAAGATTTCAGTACAGAATTTTAAAAAAAAATTCCTAACATTATTAAGAGAGCAAAGGTGGAGAATAGCAAGTGGTTTTTCAAATGATGAGTTTTGGCATTTGTTAAGTCTATACTTAAAATTCAACATTATTCAACATGAATAATATGTTGATTTAAAACCACACCAAAAATGGAAGTTTTCAAATGATCTCATTACTACTCTGGCTACAATAGTGTTTTAATCTTGTTATTTGGCTGGTAAACAGTTCCAGAGATGCAAAAATTATGACCCTTCAGGTCATACATTGTATTTTATTGTATATTCATAGTATTAATAATAAGCCTAATGAATTTTGAAATATATGATGGTATATAAAACATGATTGTAAACATTACCAATGCAATAACTCTGGTTGCATTCCATTTGAATGGCATATTGGCATTGTATGATGCCTCGACAAGCACCTTGTCCCCAACCTTGGGAATCAATCCTTTGACACAGCTAGAACATAAAACGATTAGATGAATATACAAATATATTTATTAACATAATGCTGAATGTAATCAAAAGTTTACCAAAAAAAAACATAATCTTTTCATCCTTAAAATGTTTAATTCCCACAAAATTAACAAATTTGATGAGATGATTTACCACTGCTAATCCACACCGACCTAACTTGTAACTTTGTAACTAATTTTTTGACAGTTTTACAAGTTAACCTTTACAGTGGCAGACGCGTCTTTTTGCAGTGACCTACTTTTTCCCTGTGACCAAAGCACGTCTTTTTTCACCAGCCGATCGTTTTCCCTGTGGCCCAAGCGCTTCTATTTGCCACATAGAGGGGCATTTAATATGAACACAGAAACGAGGATATAACCTTTCACCTCAATCTCGGTCAGACTGTTTATTCGTTAGGGAATGGTCAAATTTTAATTTGCCTTTAAATTATTAAAATCGATTAATTACTGATTTTTTGGGGCGGATCTGTATTTGTTGTTTCCGTGGCGCTACAATATTGATGACGACTTACGCACAATCCCCTAATGTGCCATTGCCAAAGAAAATTTTGAACAAAACGCTTTAGTTTTTTTAACACCCTTATCCATTTCTGAACAGATAATTCTCTACATGTTACTATTAATTGTTTAGAACAAAAAAGTTACAAAATAATTTTCAAACCTATCAAATTTTGGCTCATTCCAAAATAATGTCTGGGAATAATTAGCAAAATAATAGCGGGGACTGAGGCTATACAAGCAAAAAGTAGGTCAGTACAGTAAGGGTTAATAAGCTTCAGAATTTCAGGTTTCAACTGTAAAAATATTCAACATCCTTTTTGTTCTGTAAAAGAGATAACAAAAAATATGAGTAATTTGAACATGTGACTAATCTAGGCACTCACCTCACTTGAAAAAAAACTTCTTCATCAACAAAGCCAAAATTTTCATGCATCTTTGTCACACTGCCTGTAAATATTCTCTGCTTCTGATTGGCCAATGTTCCAGTATTTCCCTGGGGCTTGATAGGATAGCTGACTGTACCAACCTATTCCAAGATATTCATAAACTGAACACAACTTTCAGTCTAGTTAGCTAATGTACAAAATCAAGCAACTTCTAGAGCAGTGGTTCTAAACCGTCCTATTGCCGCGACCCTTTAATACGGTTCCTCATGTTGTGGCGACCTCCAGCCTCAAAATTTTTTTCGTTGCCACTTCATAACTGTAGAGCACATTTTTTCAGATGGTCTTAGGCGACCCCTGGGAAATGGTCGTGCGACACCTTTGATGACCCTTTTGAGGGGTCGCAACCCACAGGTTGAGAACCGCTGTTCAAGAGTAATTCTAAGAGAGCCCACATATAACCAAGCAATGAATGATACACTATCATCTTGTAATAAAAGTTATGAGTCCATCATACATATGCAGACCTGCTATTAACTATGTTTTAAGGCCAGTAATTCTAAGAGAGCCCACATATAACCAAGCAATGAATGATACACTATCATCTTGTAATAAAAGTTATGAGTCCATCATACATATGCAGACCTGCTATTAACTATGTTTTAAGGCCAGTAGTCGGCAAATCCCCGCACCTTAGCGACCTGAATGCAGCTCCACCAACCGGCCCGGCCCCAAATCAGTTTTGACTCCGAAAAACATGGTTCTTGAAAAGAAATTTGGCTCTCAAAAATTTGTTTAATGTTCTGCCGCTGATTTTTGGCTCTTTTGACTAATGAGTTTGTCAACCACTAGACTAAGCACTACGAGGCACCAAAAAAAAAAAAACTATGGTTTTGGGAGTTTTTTCCCTCGTTTGGTTTATTGTTAATAAAAAATAAAGAACTGGGGTGTTTTCAGTAAAAATTTAAAGCATTTTTTGTGTTAACACCGTAAGCAATAGAATAAGAAAAACAGTGATTGGCCTTTGGGGACTCTATCTCATCGAACCAAGCATAAAATTTTTCTGTTATACCATTGTGGTGTTAATACTTAACTGCCAATGTGCTTGGCTAAGAACGTTTCTCATCATCTTAAAACAAATCAGAAGACTATATCATGTATATTTATATTTGTGTTAACCCACGAACTGTGGTTGGCCCATTTAATCGCCAGATTTACTATTTCTGTACTGTGTCGGCCGATTTTATCAGCCTGTAAAAATTACGTTGAAAGAACAATTTCCAGTCAAATATTTTACACTAAATAAAGTTACTTCCTAATAATAATAAATAAACTTGTTTTTCGCTCTTCTGTGTCCTTTCTTTAAACTTTGGATTTATTTTTTACAACGATCTTTATCAAGCAAATTTGCGTAAGTAGATTTTCGCTAAATGGATGAGGCCATAGCTGGTCCATCTGACTTACAAAATTAATCAGGAATCTTTTTGATAATTCTTTTTAGTTAATGACTTAAGTGATTTCGGAAGCTGATTTTCCCATCACACACAAAGACAATGATGATTCCGACTATTCTTCTAGTGGGTCAGAAAGCGAAAGTTCGGATAATTTAGACCTAGGCCTAGATTTAGCCTTAGGCCTAGAACGAGCAGGCGTTGCCGCAACAACATGACTCATTCAAAACTATGTTGCAGATGATTTTGTACCAACAAAAAATAATTTAATGTTTTTCTATGTGTTTTCTTACATTTCATTTTATGGATTAAATATTTATATAGCAGCTTTTTAAATTTTATCTGTTTCATGTGATTTACTAATGTTTATATTGTTTATGTCAAGCTTTGTTACTTGAACGTAATTATACGTATCAAAATAAATCTATTAATAACTAAAACATGTACAAATAATAAATTTTCTAAAAGATAAATAAAAATGCTGTCATATTATATAAACATTATAACAATATGCCTTTAAAAAATTGTAGTTTTAGGCACTTGAAAAGAAAAATTTTCTTTATTCTTGGCCACTCCAAGGTCAAGGTCACAGTCAAAGAGTATAAAATATTAAAAAATAGCCAGTATGATTCCCCACTCAGTCTACTTTCAATAAACATATACTTTATGGGGTCTAGCTATAGTATTTATTTTTGAAAAATCACCTTTTTCGAAGGCACCCAAAAAGCTCTAAATAGCCTGCACAGAAACATGTAATGGACAATTAGTGGGTTAACGTACATGAGTAGTTGAGTGTATTTCCTTACACAACTTGGATTTTGATTGCATCCCCACCCCCACACAAACACTCTTTTGGTAAACAGGTCTGCATATGCATCATGTTAACATTGTGCATTATTTAATTTTGAAATAAAATACAGATGAATTTTTGTACATGAAGCCTTTTTGTTGTTTATTGTAATTTATCACAAATAATGGGAGTCGCTTAGTCACTTCCTTGTTTGGTCACGTGATGAGAGTAAGCCATCACTAGGCTGATACACACAACAAAAGATACTTCATCAGTGCTTCCCCAATGTCATGTTACTTAAAAATTTTATCTTTCGAAATATTCTGGAATACACACGTTTTTTAAATGAAATACATAAATGTGACAATAAATATACGTCAGTTATGATGAAAGGAAGAAAGTTATTTCAAGACAAATTTGTAGGCGATATTCGATGGGAACTATCAATACTATCATCGGCAGGCTGTTGTGAGCTCCGTACATGCCCATGACGTCATTTGCGTGTTTATTCAATATTGGTGCAGGAGTCATTCCCCTTAGTTTATTTTATTGTTAATTTTCATTGGACGAAATGTCAGCATACCCATGACGTCATTTGCGTGTTGATTCAATATTGGTGCGGCGAAGGAATATTTTAATAACTGGTTGGAACAAGATTTCATGTGAATAATTAACAAAGGTCCACTTTGTCAAGCCATTGTCTTAAATTTTCTTTATCCTTAAGCGGAAACTTATGCAGACTTATACCGCTGTCCTTAACTTGACTGTTTGAACAGCCAAAAGCCGAACATTGCCTAGGCATCTTGAATTACTAGTTGTAGTGTGTATCGGGCGACTGTTGTCAAGCACTAGTGCGTTGTATACAGCCTACCGGAAGTCTTACTCGTTTTTACTCTCATCACGTGACAAATCAATCGACTAAGCGACTCCCATTATTCTCTAGTTACTGTATGTGCAGCTCTATCTCTGTGTTCTATAGGCATGCAAAATAAAATTCCCAGAAGTTAGCACTAATTAGAATTCTTATAAATTGTGTTACTTAAATTAATGCTTTGTAAAGTAACTTTAGCAGTTTTTAAAGTTCACACTTGCTGGCTCCATTGTTTGGCGCGTCATTTCTAACTTAAATTTTTTTTAAAAAAAGATTATTTGAAAAAGATATTGCAATGTAACACTTTTTGTTAACAACAAACCTGTGAATTATTTCCTGGCAATGGAGTCTGTAGGGTGAGGCCTGGTTGAGGGAGAAGAGCCCCCTGAGCAGTCTGCATATTAGGCTAAAAAAAGTTATATAATACGCTTAATAATTGAACAGAAATTTCTTCATAATTATTTTTTAATAAATCAAAATACACCACAATTTAGCAACCGCCAAACTTGTAATTCAGTTGTGGGGGCCCTAGCCACAAGATAGGAGTCTTTTTAACAATGGTGGGAGGAAGTCCAAATTCCATAAATCATTCATAACAACTTTAAAACAGGCTTTTTAAAATCTGCAATGGTAATATAAAATTTAATAATAATATCTGCATTATGATATAAATATCTGAATTAAGTTCTTCTTTTTTCCAAAGCTTGTAACATGTGTGTAGAGGGGTGTATATGATCCTTATAAATGTGGTTATCTTACCCCAGTACCCAACTGCTGTTGGGCAAACTGTGCTTGAGCTTGATTATATGGATATGTCACATTTGTCTGCAGTATTCCTGCTGCTCCTTGGCTACTGTAGTCTAAAAAGTTGCAAAAATGGACCTGGTACTATATTTTCAATTAACACAACAAAATACATCATTCTACGATAAAAATTGTAATGTAAGTCATGAGATTTATTATTCTTTCATAGAAAGGGAGAAAAGTGTGTGTGTGTGTGTGGGTGGGGGGGGGGGTGTTATTAATAAATTAGGCTTGCACAGATAAAGGAATGGGATTGTAATGTAAGTCATGAGATTTATTATTCTTTCATAGAAAGGGAGAAAAGTGTGTGTGTGTGTGTGGGTGGGGGGGGGGGGTGTTATTAATAAATTAGGCTTGCACAGATAAAGGAATGGGATGAATACTATTTATTCAACCTTGCTACACAATGAATCTAATTAATTTTGACATAAAAAAACTAGCATATTAAATTATAATTAATTGCAGGTAATATATAATGCCAATGTTACAACACTTGAGTTCCATTGAGTAAAAATAATCAATTATTTGGCTGATTCTTAGTTTACATCCCATGACATCATTGCGTGTTTATTCAATTTTTGTGCAGGAGTCAATTCCCCTTTGTTTATTTTATTGTTAGTTTTCATTGGACGAAGTATCAGCATACCCATGACGTCATTTGCTTGTTTATTCAATATTTGTGCTGCAAATTAATATTTAATAACCGGTTGGAACAAGATTTCATGTGCACATGTGAATAATTAACCAAGATTAAAAGAAAAGTTAAACTTTTAGGTTTTTAAAAGTTAAATTTTATGCATTTAAAATTCATGCTCAGAGTTTGGAAATGTTAGAATGTTAGAAATATTAATGAAAAATGGAGAAATTAATTTTCTTAAAGGGTTCTTTAAAATTATGCGGATATAGAAAGGAGTGCTTAAACGTTACGTCACTTGTCGTCTTCTTTGATGCACTCCGAGTGTCCGGTGGTAAGGTCAAAATTAGTTATTTTTGCATCTACACGTTATGAAACGACTGGGGAGAGGAGACCCCTCACCAGACCCCTCCCCCCACTTTAAATACCTAAATCAGAAACAAAGAAATTATCTACCCAAAGCCTAAAGCCACAAGTAAAAACACATGGAATTTACACACTGTGGAAGTGGCATAAACTATGAAAATGAAAAAAAAAAAAAAAAAAAAAGGCAAAAAAAAAAAAAAAAACAAAAAAAAAATAAAAAACAAACAAAAAAAAAAAAAAAAAAAAATAAAACACACAAAATAAAAAAAAAAAAAAAAAAAAAAAATCTACACAAAGCCTAAAGCCACAAGTAAAAACACATGGAATTTAAACACTGTGGAAGTGGCATAAACAATAAAAATGAAAAAAAAAAAAAAAAAAAATGGCCAAAAATAATTAAAAAACTAAGAAATAATTAAAACCCAACTTACAGTTTCATGAAATACACTTTTACACACTTTATTTCAGGTTCCATAGAAAAATAATATGCACAAATGGGTAGAGCACAACAGCCGGCATTAGGCTAACATGTTGTAAATATGGCGGCACAAATAAAATATGATAATTAGCCAACCAATGATAATTATAAATAATCAAGCAATTAAAATGTTATCGTTTTTTAACGATCTCCCCTCCCCGGATAATTTCTTTGTTTCTGATTTTGGTATTTAAAGTGGGGGGAGGGGTATGGGGAGGGGTTTCCCCTCCCCAGTAGTTTCATAACGTGTTTTGCACTACTTTTTGGCCGCCATCTTGGTTGACACTTCACGGCCGTGATGGGAAACCCCGGGACGACAACTAATAATTTATCAATTATTTTTAAACATGAGTGAAGAAAAGTGGGTAATTAAACATTTGGATCCGGTAGTTGACCTCTAGTCTCCATACCCAAAGTTGATTGTACCCGTGTCAATAAAGCTCTAAATGGATGTGTAACCTGCCAGAAGTTGCCATTCTTAAGCATATCCCAAACCTAAGAGGGTGACAGCATACAAGTCCAAGTGCCATGCAATAATTTACAGGAAAACTAGTGCTTTATAGTTAAGCAACTAGAAAATGACTGTTTATGGCCAATCCATATATTAAGTAATGATATGCTTTTAAGTGGAAGGGGGGGGGGGGGGTGTTATTGATTTAAGAGATTTTGCATACTGGTGCATATGGGCATATATTAAGTAATGATATGCTTTTAAGTGGAAGGGGGGGGGGGAGGTGTTATTGATTTAAGAGATTTTGCATACTGGTGCATATGGGGGAGGGTTCTTGGTAGAATATAGATACATTAATTATCCTGAGATTAGGAGCCCATAAACAGGCTAAATACTGTCTGTGGGATAATCTATGAATTTTAATTAATTTCATCAAAGGTTTTAAAAATTATCACAGCAAGATTTTTAAATTCTAGCTTTGTGTAATCACACATGAACTCGCCAGATATTGCTGCAAATATAGTCATGTATGGTTCTGTGCAAATGATGAATTTTGTGACCTAATCCTTTTGTTCGGCTGAATTTAAGATTGTCAGTACCGGTTAAGATACAACTTAGACTTCCAGACTGTTAAGAAAATTCAAATTTTTTATTCTTGAAAACAAATTACGGTCAAGATTTAATCCAAATTTTTCAAAATTATTAAAGCTAATTTTATTTTATTAAATAGCAGTTCAAGGATGAGAAATACTGATTCCATTTCTGTGAATAAACAATGTTAGAACAATAAAAATTTGTGTTTTTTTTTTATAAATATTCTTAAGTAAAAATTTGTGTAAAACCAATCATGCACATAACAACTTGCTACACCATCATCTTGCAAATTAAAAAGTCTTTATTATTAGAAACAGTATCAATTTAACTAAATGTATCCTTCGAAGCTATTAAAAATCAACAAAAATATATCATTCTCATAAATAAAATCCTTTTATTTCTTTAATCATTACTAAACTAGAATAAGTAACATAAATGAAATAAAACTCAAATAGTAGACATATGTGCTGGAGAGGTGGGCTGAATATTTTGAAGGCATACTAAATGCAGACAATGGACAAGGTGAAGATTATCAACCACCACATGGAGGACCAGACCTTTTAATAAACTCCCCCACTTGGGAAGAAACTAAAGAAGAAATCAATCCTATGAAAAACCACAAAACCCCTGGAGAAGGCCTCATCACAGCAAAACTTATTAAATATGGATTAAGAAAACTACACACTCGGGATACATAAACTTATAACTAAAATTTGGCAAGAAGAGAACATTCCAACAAATAGGGTAACAGCATTAATAACCCTAATACATAAGAAAGGCTCCTAACTTCAATGCACAAAGTACAGAGGAATCCCCCTTTTAAATGTTACATACAAAATACTGACAAAACTAAGTGCCAAAAGACTCCAAGCTTGCACTGAACACATGCTAGGTGACTACTATTAAGGATTCAGAAAAAACAGATCAACAAATAATCAGATTGTCAACATCAGATGCCTATTAGAGAATGTAACAAATATAATATCCCAGTACATCAACTCTATGTTGATTATAAAACAGCCTATAACAGCATCAAAGAAAATATCTATATGAGACTCTGCATGAGTTTGGCTTACCCAACAAACTGACAAGACTGAAACATAAACATTAAACAACTCAAAAAGCAAAATCAAGGTTCAGGGAGAATATTCAAGGGGATTTCAAATTAGACAAGGAGACTCACTGTCATGTATGTTATTTAACCTAAAATTAAAGAGAGTTATACGAAGAAAACTATTTATAAAACTGTAGACCTATTGTAACATGCGCAAGTGAAACTTGAAACTAAAAAAATGTCGAAAAACCTATTAAACACATGAGTATGAATGGAGAATATGAGCCAACCAGGAATTGTATGACTACATAAGACATAATTATCCTACGCTAGAAGCAAAAATAAAAAAGGGCAGGCTTCACTGGGCTGGACACTTAGAAAGAATGCCAAATGAGAGAGGAGTGAAGAGCCTACATCACCAAAACCCTAGAGGAAAACGGTTCAAAGGCAGAACTAGGCTTAGATGGATGGATGATATGGAAAAAGATCTAAAGCAGCTGGGAATCCAGGCATGGAAAAGAAAAGCATCAGTTAGGTCTAAGTGGAAGGAAGTGGTGAGGCAGGCTAAAGCCCTACATGGGCTGTAGGGCCACAGGGATGGATGGATTACAAGGACTTTGCTCCATTGTCTTTTACTTGTACACCATTAATAAATATCTGCTGATTCATCATTGCAACCCTTATTTTTATTTTTTTAATTTAATAAAAACTCAATTTAAAATTGCTATGTCATTTACCTTGTCTTGCCCATGGTGGGTTTTTATTACCTCCATATTGGTTACTCATCTCTTTTTTAAACTGAGCAGATCAAATATTGGAATCTGAAATTAAAAACATTTAAAAATTATTTTAGGTGTATTTTATAACAAATCTTTTAATTATATATTATTTTCTTCAATTCTTTAATAGTTGTTGCCAGCACCTTCAACATTTTAGAAATGCAGGGGTAAGAGAGTCTATTTGCTGCAGAGTAGAAGGCTACATAATTGAGACCATAACTTATTTTAGAATTGAGTAAGTTGTCAACAAAAACATTTGAAAACAACGATGCTGATGTAATAACAAAAGTTAGTATCTCTCCATGAAAGTTAATTTTACTGTTGTGATAAATAATAAACACAGCTTGCGGCCTATGTTAATGATGATTTTGCAACTATGGCTTCGGGCCCCTAATGGTAAACGTAGTCATACCGCATTTAGCGCAAAATCATGGAACCTAAATTTAACATTATTTTAAGTTTAAAACATTATTGTGCTGTTCGTCCTTCCCATGTGAAGATGACTGAGGCTATATTGACATCATGGAACACAGGTGGCTTGTGGGTCCCATTTGTGTCTGGAAAACTTGCCCACATGTAGGACACCAATGTTTTCCGGTACTAGTGGAAGGCCAGGTGGAGGCAATTCTGCTTTTCCTTGCTGTGTGTTTTCTTTGGACATGAGCAGTATGTGTACTCTCTCTGCCTCACCAACTTGTGATATCCATTGATTTGGGGTGACGTTCAAGCAATCTTTGAAACATATTTTTAGCCCACATGTTCCAGCTAAGCGGTTCTCTCTAAATAGTCCACAGTACATTAGTTGTTTTGGCAGTCTGCTGTCTGGCATTCTCACAAAAAGTCCAGCCCATCTGATTTCAGTCAGTGATTTCATACTGCCACACAATGTCAAGAAGCTTGCAAAATATACCATATAGTACGGTAGAGATGGTTTTGAGTTATTTATAGCTTAAAAATGTCAAAATATTATACTAGCAGGCCTCTAAATTTTGATAAAATTAAAACAAGCCACCCAAAACTATTTAAATTATTAAACAAAAATTAGGCCAGCCTTCTCAAGCCTACTGGTATACATTAGCCAAATTTTCATGTTTGGCCCTTTTCTAGAATCTTGGCCCTACTACTACTTACTTATAACTAATAGTATTACTAATTACTCATACATTTGGTCTACAGTATTCAGTTCAGTATTACTTCATTTATTCCAACTATTTGTTAGTACTCCTACGCCTAGTCTAGATTAGAGAGTATACAAGATAGTACCAATTAGGATTGCCATAAGTCCTAAGATGAAAAAGAAGACACTCAAAATTTTCATCCAATTCGGTTACCAACCTATAGCTGGCTTCAGGTCTATGCCAATCTTAAGTGTTATACAAATAAAATTAAAGTTAAACTACATAAACTAAAGTTTTTATTGTAAATATTTTTAATAAAAAACTTGTATTAGAATTAGCGAGTGTTTAACACAAATTACATTACATTGAATTATATTATTGATTTATAGCTTTGATGGTGCTTGACAGGGTGAAACGACAATATGCCTTCAGCTGCTGAAAAAGATTCACTGCTTTTTAGAGACCGACCGAATTTCGGCTTCGGCTTCGGTTTCGGCGCCGAAAGTGGCAATGTTATCACTTTCGGCCAAGTTTCGGTTTCGGCCGAAAGTGAAAAGTTAACTTTCGGCTTAATTTCGGTTTCGGCCGAAAGAGAAAAGTTAGCTTTCGGTTTTTCTTCGGTTTCGGCCGAAATTGACTTAGACTTTCGGCCATCCGGCCAAAAGTGACTAAGGTTTTCGGTCATTTAATACTCAGCGAAAGCGATATTTAACAACACACTAAGTGACATTTAAGAACAAATTAAGCGATCTTTGAGAACAAACTAAACGATATTTAACAACAAACTAAGGGACATTTAAGAACAAACTAAACGATATTTAAAACAAACTAAGCGATCTTTAAGAACTATCTAAGCGATCTTTAATAACAAAATAAACGATCTTATAGAACAAACTAAAAGATTATTAAGACCGAACTAAATGATCTTTAAGAACAAAACAAATTATTTTAATAGTAAACTAAATGATTTATAAGAATAAACTAAGCGATCTTTAACAGAAAACTAAATGTTCTTTAGGAACAAACTAAACGATCTTTAAGAACAAACTAGTAGATCTTAAGGAACAAAATTAATTATCTTTAAGAACAAACTAAGTGATCTTTATGAAAAAACTAAGTGATCTTCAACAACAAACTAAGCGATCTTTAACAACAAACTAAGCGATCTTTATGAACAAACTAAAAGATCTTCAACAACAAACTAAGTGATCTTTAACAACAAACTAAACGATCTTTAACAACAAACTAAGCGATCTTTATGAACAAACGCATCGATCTTTAAGAAGAAACTAACCGATCAATAACAACCAACTAAACGATCTTTAAAAACAAGTTAAGCGATCTTTTAGAACCACATTTTTTAGAGACCCTGTTTAAAAAAATTATATTTTGCATTAATTTCCCCCCCCTCCCCCCCCCCTTTAATTTTTTGCCAAATTTTCTCCTACCATACGAATTAAAAAAAAAAATTGTAAAGCAATTTAAATTACTTTTATATTAAAATGGTAAAATCCAAAGTATTAATTAGATCAAGGGTGTCAAACTCAAATCATCAGGGGGCCGCAGGAGGTAGTGTCTGAATGAGAGTGGGCCGCATCAAGTAATCCACAAAAAAGCGATTACAACTGTTACAATCATTAAGGGTTGTCAAGAACTACTCGCTGTTGCCAGATACCTGGCATACAAAAATATATAGAAACATAAAAAAAAAAAAATCAGAGTTAGACTAGTCGGTGAGATTCGACTGAAACCGTCGCGGAGAGCCACGTTATAGATATGAGAATTGGGGAAACGGGCCGGCGCATTTAAACTAAACTTTTCTGCCATGTAGCAGCCCCAAAATATCGTCTTGCGGGTCACAAATGGCTCGCGGGGCCGCGAGTTTGAGACCCCTATATTAGATGTTTATTTATTAATATTTACGATTATCTCATTTTTATAAAAAGAATGTAAATATTTATACTTTCTCACATCATTTTCGATTAATGCAGAATGTATGCGAGAAAGAATTTCAAAATATCTTAATATTTCATTTTCGGTTTCGTCTTCGGTTTCGGCCGAAATTCATTTTTAACTTTCGGCCTTTTTTCGGTTTCGGCCGAAAGTCATTTTTAAACTTTCGGCCTTTTTTCCGGTTTCGGCCGAAAGTCATTTTAAACTTTCGGCCTATTTTCGGCTTTGGCCGAAATCAGAAAACCACTTTCGGTCGGTCTCTACTGCTTTTCGAGCCAGATTATTTTGATAACTTTGGTAGATCAAGTTTCTTCAGCGCTTTGATGTGCGCCTTTAAATTCAGTGCACCCTAATTGGCAACAGAGATAATATAACTATAAGTTCTGCTGCCTAATTTCAAGCATTCAGCTCCCAGTCATATCAACCTGCACAAAAACCTGGGATTGAGTTTTCAATGCATCTGTAAATGTCTTATGCTCTGCATTTTTAAATAAAATATTTTTATTTACCTTGAAAAATCAATTATTTAGCAATTATCAAGAACTTGCATACCATTAGAGTTATGCGTTATGTTTACAAAATTGACTTCTGGAACCCGAAAGTCTATGTAAAATACTACTGTTTAAGTTAGGTCTAATAGGCTACTGGTCTAAACTGAGCAAATCTCAAGTTGGTGGTCTAGAGTTCAATTCCAGCCAAAAGTACAGCCAAGCAAAAACATCACCATCCCCCCAGGTTGATGAGACTCGTTAACCTTGGAAGGAAACTCTGAATTCAAACTCTGGATGGAGTCTCCTACGCGGATAGCATTGGTACAATGAAACATTCTGACAACTCCTGCGACGCCACTGGTGCCTATCTGTATCATCCATATGGTGTTCCTTTGGGTTTGACCAGCAGCGTGGAGAGATTCGATTTCCTGTTAGGTACCAGATTATAATCCTACAAGAATAATCCCAGGCCTTGTGGATTTCATCCTGTGAAGTCTTCACCATCGTGAAGGAGACAGGAGCCTAAAAATGAGGACATGTCCTGGGGGAAAACCGCACGCATGTAACCCACTAGTCACTAGTGAAGACGAAGTCTTAGACTTAAATTAGAAAATCTAACTTATTTAGTAACTAGACTTAGATAGAAATAGAGTGTTTGTTAAGTAAGGGTAAGTCTGTCTAAGCAGAAGTTAGTTGTAGAGGCCTATTACTATTACTATTAGACTTAACTTAAGCAGTAATGGTATCTTTAACTTAGAGTTACTTAGACTGACTTAGTCTTTGTAGAACTTTTATTAGAAGACTAATACTAGTAATACAGAAGAAGAAGCAAATTTAATAAAATATATTATATATTAGAATTAGGACTTACACTTACAGTAAGTCAACATTAACATAGGCAGAGGAGTGAACATAAAATAAGTAGGAAAATATCTTATAAAATACATAACTTGGAATCACTAAATAACATATGCTTAATAAATGAAGCTTGAAAAGGTAAACCGGTACGAAATACCTTTTATCAAAGTAAGATTTCTAACATGTTAATTTGCATTCAATTGAAAAGCAATATGTCGCTTGTGAAGTTTACCAAGTAAGCCATGTTAAAGGCACAAATATTGTTGAAATATCGTTTGGATAATTTATTTCACCAAAAAGGAAATGTAACTTATTATGTAACATCCCACATATTTTTTAATGTTTTAATAAACTTTGATGTTTTAATTTTTCAGAAATGCAAATCTAAGAGCAAATGAATTGGGAGTTTTAAATACATTTAGTGATTTAGTATTTCGCTCAGCCTTTCGGATACAGGTTCGCTATGACACGATTTGAATGTCTGAATAGACGATTACAAAGCGACGGATTTGACAAATCCAAAGGCAATATATTTTAGAAGCCAAAAGCATTTAGCCTACAAAAAACGGAAACAAATCTTTAATAAACCCAGTTATTTTTCTTACAAATTATGGTCAAAATTAATTTGTAAAAACATAGAGCGCTTCCTGAGCTTTATTTAAATTTGACTTTATTGTGATATTGGAAAACATACGCTTTAACTTTAATAAAGCCTTTATTTCTTAATTTAAATGTATATGTTGTTTATTGCATTGTATTGTATGCCGAAGAAGGCATCTAGCCGAAACGACCGCTCAACTGTCTGGTCCTGGTCGTTTTTTTTTCTCCCAAGCCTTAACATATCTTGCTCCACAAAGCAGTACAAAACCCAAATCTAAAAATAAAAAATTCAAATCATTCTCCTCGCACGCACATCTCTTCAATTGTACTTCCTTTTTAAATCTAGTTCCGGTCGAAGCAGGTAATGAAATTTTACATCGCTAGAAACAATCGTTAGTAATCCACAAGTTTGTTGCGTTTGATTTGGTAAATAAATGTTTACAAATCTAAATTTTTGCAGTCAGTGACAAACTCTTTAATTATTTTTAAGTTTCAATCACGAAGATTATATTTTCCCTTGTGTATTTTTTTTTTTTCAAACCCAAACGATAGTTCAAAACGGTTATTTTTATTATTACAAAATTACATTACTATTGTGTACTTCTGCTCTAGTGCTTAAAAACTTAGTAATTAGTACATTAAACGGATAGCTTAAATGCGAGACTGGTGAGCTAGTAACTAATTAAAGACATAGACGTTTTAGTTTTTAAAAAATATTTTTTAGGCCCTACACATTAGTATTAGACATTTTCACATTGTTTTGTCATAAAATAAATTGAGGTTGAGGGCTTAACTTGGATGAAATGAATTTTTTACGAAAGGCCTAAGCCTAACTAATAATAAAAGTAACTTATGACAGTCCAAGTGAAGTCTAATTCTGAGTTCACACAATCAAATTTCTATATGAATGCACTACTTTGTTTTACTAACTAAATAGTGGTGTGATTTAAGTAAGTCGATTGGTTGGTTTAAGTGGGCCTATTAATAAAAATAAAACTGATATGTGGATTTCATGCAATTATGCTTACTGCTATACATAAGCCTTAACTTAAAAGAAAATGGGAAGAGTTAATTTTCCTGATGACTCAACTGTAACTGTAGCTGTTTTAAAAAAAACACTTAGCCTACCCATTGTGTTTTGTGTTAACAGATTTATCTCTCAATTGCTTATATCATATTTATATGCTAGAAAAACTGGCTTTTTTCTCCATAAGATTTGCAATGATGAGTGGAACTTGCCCTCTCTTAAAAGAAATGATGAGAAAGTTTCCAGTGTACTCAACCTGAGCAAACATTTAACGAAATGTCTAGATGTCCAGTGATCGGATGAATAAGTGCTAGAGATATTCGTCCGGATATTATTATATATATATTCTACCAAGTCACGTGACCGGCGTAAAAAGTTGCGTGAGATATGGTATAGATATGACAGTCAACCTTGTCACGTAGCCGTTAATAGTTGATCAGGGTTTACTTCATTTCAACATATTCAAGATAGTCTGGATATTTACATGAAAAAGAAATATATTCAATTCTGCAAAAGAAATACATAAACATTGCTGGAATATGTTATATATGTAATGAACAAATGGTTAAAAAGTGACAATGTGAAATGAAGCGTGACGTGTCCGTACAATGTTAACTAAAGCGTGACATGCCCGCCGAGTGAATATCTCCCACATTATTAGTCCAGCTGTCAGACATGTCCACATGTACGCCAAAATTAAAAACCACAGTTTGACATAGTCCATGGACTGTTATGGTCTAATCTGATTTTACTTAGTCTATGAACTAGATGGTCTATCTAATATCACTTTTTGACATATCCCATTACAAATGTATCTTAACAGAAGTTTGTGCAGATTGTCTCAGCTAGTGGTTGAACTAGATGGTTGGCCTATTCAACTCACAAAATATATTTTAGCCTACATTAGGTCATTAGATTTATGGATTGACAGAACAAACCATAGAAGTTCATATCTGCATATGTTAGTCTACTAAATGGTTTCTTAAACTATTTGCAGCACCTCATGCCCTTTTGGGTTAAAAAAAAAAAAGAATCCAATATTATTTTAGAGGGACGCCTTCCCTTACATTTGATTTGAAATTGTAGAATCTGTAGGGTGTAGAACCCTTTAAACTGGATTTATAGAAAGATAACTTGCTATTTAATTGACATTTATTGTTGCAATGATGAACGGAACTTGCCCTCTCTTAAAAGAGTTGATGAAAAAGTTTCCAGTGTACTCGACCTGAGCAATCAAATATTAACTGCCTAGATATAATAATATTTATTTGCATGTGAAACTATCTTATCTTCTAGGTCTAGAGTGTCCTCTAAAGAAAAATAAATTTATTTAAGTCCCTATAATTTATAATAGAAGGGGATGAATTTAAAGCTTGTCACGTTCTGTAGCTTCATTTCCTATCCCCAACATGCCACAAAAATGCCATCAATTTCTTAATTAACTAACTAATTTTTAATTAATTTTTTTTTGCTTAGCTTTCCATTGCCTACTAAAAATCTTTTTTTTTTTTACTGCATACTAATAGATGGAAATAAAACTTGCTACATTATAATTGACATATGCAATGATGAACGGAACTTGCCCTCTCTTAAAAGAGATGATGAAAAAGTTTCCAGTGTACTCAACCTGAGCATAAAAAAAAAACCTGTGTTGGCTACAAGACCTATAGTGTTTTTTTAAGGAGACCTAAACATTAGAAATATGGTACATTTTAAAAATTAATGCTCTAGATTTTTATTTTATTATATTTTCTTAATTTACAGGAACAGGGTTCAAGCAATCATGGTAAGGTTTAAATTTTCCATGTATTTAAAACTTTGTATGTAAAATCAAAACTTTTCCCGAAGTCAAGGATGCATTTATCTTAAGTCTTAGGTTAATCTTAGAAACCAATTTTTATAATGAAATGTCCACTTATGTTCCATTTTAAAGTTTATTTACATAACTTCACATTTGAAAATATTGCCACAATGGCACCAAATAAAAGAAATATACTGCTTTATAATTTATACAAATTTAGTTATGATTAGGATAAAGTAAGATACTTTTATTAATCCAAATAAATAAGGGGGGGGGGGAATAAATTATTAATACATTGTACATATTCACTTTCAGCACATGACTACATGTTTTACCCAAGACAACAATCTACAACATTTAAACATAAATCATCTAAAGTATTTCTCTAGTGTAGAAATCAGTCATTAAATAAAATGAAATGTATACTTATGGTCACCAATATCTCAACTTTTACTTTTTAAACTACTGGTAACAAAATTTGTCAATTTTTATAATTCCAATTTGTTTTTTCCAGCCTAAACAAATTCAAGAAATCAAGGACTTTCTCTTAACAGCAAGAAGGAAAGATGCTAAATGTAAGTGCATTTGCTAGGCAATAAAAAGGCTTTAGTTATTTGCAATAGAGTGTTTCTAATAAGAGTAATTGTGCATGGACAAAAAATAAACAGTCTGGTTCTTAAGCCAATTTTGAAGAATTTGCCGCATTATCCTAAAAATGGCTTTTATGATAAAATAGTGGTTAAAAAATGTCACAAGTTAACTCTCATTTTTACTTATTTTTTTTAATGCAGTTTTTGTACATGGACATTCCCTAATGGGTTCTGTTTATGCAGGGCAGACGCTTTATTAGTAGCTATGATGAGCGGAACTTGCCCTCTCTTAAAAGAGATGATGAAAATGTTCCAAAGGGTGTACTCAACCTGAGCTATTCTTATTTTCTTTTAAGACTGCAATTTTGAAATATTTTTGTTAACCCTTTCAGAGTGTAGCATCCATTAAGAAATTAACTCCCTACCAAGCATAGGGGAATAACCCCAATAGGACAATTAGTTGTAAACCTACAAAAGATGTTTTGAAATAAATATTTCATCCAGTCATAGATGCAATACAATTAATTGTAGTTTGTTGGAAAAATATCACATTTTAATAAACTATGTCTACATAAGGTCTGGTTTTAGCATAAGTCTACTGTAACTAAATAAAAATCAAACACACAGCCCACAAAAAAAGAGCTTGACATGTCATCTTTATTATGCTAAGGTTATTTTTTAACTCCTTAAAATTATCTTCACTCGTTAAAAAAAAAATTAAAATTAAATTTTAGTATTAAAGATTAGATGATAAACTTTTGTGAAGTGTGTCACATTTAGTGTCCATGATTTATAGCTTACAAATATTTATTTGGTAGTGTAGCCATTGCTTTTTCACATGTATCAGTACAATTACATTTACAATTTTTGTTTGTTAAAAAATATTCAAATGGTGATGGAATTATTTTTTTTAGGTCCAAGTCACTGCATAATATAGAATGTGATTATTAAATTATATTCTGTGTATATAAATCTAGTTGTGGTGACCCCCCAAACATAACATCATTTTCCTTGCTACTTCGTAAATATATGTTTTTGTTTGTATGTTGTTTTTTATAGCTGTGAAAATCAAGAAAAATAAAGACAATGTAAAGTTTAAAGTCCGTTGCAGTCGTTACTTGTATACACTTGTCATTCAAGACAGGGAAAAGGCAGACAAATTAAGACAATCTTTGCCCCCAGGTAAATTAAGAAATTTTTAGTTATATTGAATTTTTAAGATGCACTAGGTAGATGTGAATGTAATCTACTTGCAAATTATTTTAATATTTTTTATATTTAAATGTAAATTGTTATAAGTGGAACTTGCCTTTTCTTGAAAGAGATTAAAAGATTCTTTAACCCTTTACAGTCCAACCTATTCAGCCTTGTCTACTCCCAGCGCCCAAGCAAAGGGACATAACTCCATTTTAAATGAAGGTTCTTTTATCTAATTAATTTTCAGAAAATAAACTAGAAGCAACAAAATAAAATAAAAAATACCTAAATACAAACAAATGATTAAAGCAAAAGTTAAACCTAAAAATAGTTTCAGAGACCCTCCCACTCATGAAATAGTGAAGCTTCATTAGGCCTAAGTTCTTTCAAATGTGTATCCAAAGTTTAGATAGCCATTTTTTACAGCGAAAAAATCACGACTTTTAAAAAAATCATAGAAAATCAGCCCCTAAACACACCGCGGTCAAACTAGTATCGAAACAAATGCCGACAACGAGGCTTTTCTTCCGGTAGAACTATAAATAGTAATGCGCAATGGACTTCCGCTGTGCTAAGAACGAAAGTAAACAACCTCGAAACGGGCGGGTTTGGCCGCATCGGACTGTACGCTTAAGGAAAAAATCGGCGCATTTCGGGCGCATCGGACTGTAAAGGGTTAACAAACTCAACTAAGTTGTATTAATAGAAATGTCTACAATATATGCTAAATTTGTTGAAAATATATGCCAAATTTGTTGAAATTTTATCTCTTAACTTTTTTTTTATATGTAATCTTCAGGTTTGGCTGTTAAAGAGTTGAAGTAAATTTTGAAAATAAAGTCATTGAAAAATTGAGTGCATTTTGTATTTTTTTATCATGTTGTGTCCCATGTGCTTATAAGCCCTAATTGTAACAAGTGCTGTCTGTTGGTAAATGCTTTAAAGTGGGACATATCAGTAGTAATGTTACTTGAGTGAAGGCAACTTTCATGTACCTGTACAAAAAAATAAGACAACAATATGAAGATTTGTTCATATTTTATTTACTAATCCATTCCCTAAAGCATTCCCTCAACATGCATTCATTTAAGAAAATTTCCATGGAAAGTAATTGAAATATGTAAAGTTTAATCTAGGTTTTAGGATCAGTCTGAATGAACGCAACTTCAACGTTCATGTACATGAACGCAACTTCAACGTTCATGTACATGAACGCAACTTCAACGTTCATGTTCCTGTACAAAAAATAAGATGATAATACAGAGTTTTGTTCATATTATAAATTATATTTACCAACCATTCCCTAAAGTTAAAACATACCCTCAACAGAAATTTTCAATGGAAAGAAAATATGTAAAAAGAAAGTTTAATCAAAATTAATCTAGGTCTTATGACATAGTCCTTCAAAAATAAATATTGTTTTTTCCTAGTCAGCAGTGAATTGATATTTGCATACAAATTATTACAAATCATGTTATGAACAATATTAAGTCATGGTTTCTTAATAAATAAGGACATGCTATTTAATAATAATTACTATTACTGGTATGTAAAAGATTGCAATAAGTATTCCAACATAGTCGTTTTAATCATGTGGAGAGCAACATTTCTGCACTAAAGCTGTCGACTGTCAGCTCAGGCTAACATTACCATTATTTCAACTCTTGTAATGGTGTTCTGTTTGGCTGACTCAACTGAATGAATATGAATCAAGTCTTAAGTCTAACCCAGTATGAGGTTATTGAGAGATAGATTTGTACAGACTTCTCTAACACAGCAACTTATCAGCCTTACTGATAATGCAGGGATTCTTAGCCTGTGCTCCACTGACCCCTTGGGGGCATGGGCTGCATGTTCTTTTGAAAATTAACTAACAGTACCGGGGTACCCTATATGAAAATGAAATCTATGAATTTAAAAAAAATTAACTTACTCTTTAAGTTGTCAAGAGTACGGTACAAAAGAGGTTAAGAAATACTTAAAGAACCTAAAGAGAACCGGTAGTTCATTAAAGTAATGTCAACACAAAGTCAAATTTTGAAAAATTGATCAAAGATACAAGTCACATCCTTGTCATACCTGTACACCTTAGACACACAACTTATCTTTCTTTGTACTATACCAGTATAGTTATTTGACTTAGGCTTAAGCAGTAACAACAAAGTGAAAAACATATCCACAGTTTATCAGTATCAGGCTATTTGTAATAATGTGAGCAGACTTGATCATGGATATGTGGGATTTGGTCCAGTTAAATGTTGTCAATACTGGTCTGAGTACTGGTATTGTATGGTACAAGTAGAAAGGACAAATGTTAGGAGAGTCATTGGACTTTTAAATAAGGTACCGGTACCTGATTCTTAACTTTAGCAGACCCAATATGTTTGATTATTTAAATTTAATATTATTATATTTATAAATATATATTTCAATAAAATCAATATGGAATATGTGATCACATTACAAAAAACATTATGATACCTACAGTATATCCAGTCAGATACATTACCCAGTACTTGTAACGTATCTATTACTATTAGTCTATTAGTAATACCTGGTATGGTGATAAGTGTTTTTTTTAAGAATTGTACCATACCAGGTTCAGGTACCAGTATTTATACTTTCTGACAATGACAAAAGCTTTGAGTAATTTTTCTTATGATGGTACCGGTACGGTACCTGTATACAGTGGAGTAGCGAGGGGGGTGCGGACTGCACCGGGTGACACCCGATTGAAAAATTGCATATTTACAGGGCACACATTGCTCGCAAAAATCGAGATTCATAAAAAAATAACCGATCACACATATATTTTTCACAAATGTAACCAATCCAAATGCGTGCTTTATTAAAAGTTCAAGGTTGATGCTATACTGTGGACTTATTTTAATAAAAAAAAAAAAGACAACAGAGTGGTGGGGGGGGGGGGGGGTGACACCATGAGTTTACCGCACCAGGTGACACCAACCCTAGCTACGCCACTGCATGTATACTAAAGAATTTTAAGCTTACTATTACTACATTATAATTATAATTAAAACAACACAGTAAGAGTAACATTAGCAATAAAGAAGAATCAGTTCAATACTGGGATCTATTCCATTTTCCATGAAGGGTACCTTTTTTACTTATTACTAATACAGGTACCGGTATATAGTAATAGTAAGGGAGATAAAAGTTAACACATTTTAAAAAAATCTATCTGAAATTCTCCACTTGACCAATTATGTAATTTGTAATACCGGTACCAACACATGTACCGTGCCAGTATAATTTATAATATTTTTTGTGTGCAGCATCTTAGTTCAGAACATAGTTTAAGTTACGGTAGTAATAAATTATTAATATGTTAGTACTAGTAGAAATGTTCACATCCAGTAATTTTAAAAAAAAGTCAAACCATGAAATATAATATAATTATCAATAAACAGTGCATAACAAATTAATGTATAGCATTAGCATAATATATCTTCATAATTGTCCATGGTCCCTCAGAGAAAATAATTTTTTGATATCACAGGGGATCTCTGGGTTCGAAAATAAATCATATCATGACCAAATGTATTTGATAATAACTGTGTCATATTAAAGAATTAACTGAATGAAGCAAACATGAGAAATGCATAAATGATAAATAATAAAGTTGACATGCTTATTGTGTTCTAATAGGTACAGGTATTTAAATCATTAGCTAATATTACTAATACCGGTTAGAACTTAGTTCTTCTCTATGAATGAGTTAATGATAAGTCTAAACTTTAAAAGTGAGTTAAATTGGACTGCATTAATTGAACATCCTCAATAAATTACTGAAAGGTACCACTGAGTACCAGTATGTGTTTTAAAAAAAAGTCCCTTATCATTAAAAAAACAATTGTCTTTCATTATTATTATTTAATTTATCAGTTTTGATAGAGTAGAGATTTAATGTGACCAAACACAATTTTAATTTAATAATAATAATAATAATAAAGGTTACATGGAAAAAGTTATAAAATATGACCTGGAATGTTCAACATTTATATACTGGCACTAACTAAAATTAAAAGGATTAAAATTTTTAATAAATTTAAGGAATCTTATTTAGACCTTAAAAAAACTATTTTAAAATACTTGTCACATACCGGTACTTCAAACAAGAAGAGATTACATAAAATTACAAGCTTGGGCTGGTAGACCAAGACTAAGTAAATGTGAGAGTGAGTTTTAAAAATTATTTAGAGCAATAAACTCTTCTGCCAGATCTATTTTCCATAAGTGCTGACACTTACATAACACAAATAATGATGCAAGAATTTCAGATGACTGCTTGCCCTTAAAAATATTTCATAGTGAACTTAAACAGGGCAGGCAGTTACCTGGGGGACAGAAGAAACGCTTTGAAAACACACTGAAATCACATTTGAAAGCATTGCACTTTCACTTTGACTCAGACATGTAACAGTCTTCAAAAAATCCAGACTTGTAGTGCTCTTCCTTACACAAGGGCTCAATGCAACATGAGGCTGTTAGAAAAGCTGTTGCTGAACATAAAAGACAGGTCAGTAATTCTTGAGTTAACCATGTACCTAGAGTCACCCCATCCATCCCCTGCACCAGAACTTTTCGTGCCACAATTTGACTGATCATCCACAGACAGATTCAGCCCCGGCAACAAGCAGAATGGTCATGGTCTATAGACGAACTGTATCATTTGAACTATACAAGTTTTTACAACTATTTCATTTTTTGAAGATGTTATAGTATACATTTATTTAGAGGAATGTGGCATGACAAACTCTTACATGACTTAAATAAATGCTCATCATATTATTATCATCCTCTTTTGAAAAGTCTATTCTCATAATGATACTGATAAGAAATCCTTAAAAATAATAAGCACATGTTAAAATAAAAATTAGGATAATCTCAAAATAGATACCGGTACGGTACATTCAAATATTCACTGGTCATGATACATTTCTAAAAGAAAAGGTAAATATCATGATGAAATGAAAAGTATTTATAACAAAAGATGGCAACCCTTTAAGTGGTCTTTGAAACCAAAAGTATTTCAATTTAAACCGTTTCATCAAAAATTTAAATATATATATATTTCCATTATATTAATTTATTAACAATTCTTTTAATAGATGTATTAAGTATTAAGGATTCAAAATAAAAGTATTACACTACTGTACAGTAAATTGTAAGATAAAAATCATAAAATGAAGATTTACTTGCTCTTTTGTTTTTCCACACATTAATTAGTCTATTCAGTTTCAAAAATTTCACACACAGGTAGGTTAAATTCAAATTTTTAAAATTAATTATGTGTATATTTAGCAGTCTGGAGTATGTCTAATCAAAAAAATAATTGAGAACACCATCTTGTGTATATGTACACAGTACAAATATAAATGAAAAAACAAATAAAATTTTCCCAAGGGATTGAATTAAATATTTATACATTGAACTCAGTCACTTTCAGGTAACATTATGAATGCTCAACAGTTTCAAAATTTCAATGAAAAGAAACAAAATAAACTTATATTTAAATTAGGTATGGGATTAAAAATAAAAGATTCTGAATTTCCCATGGCATTAAAAAACCATAATAATTATTTATGTTTTTATGTATAATAAAATATTAATAAAAATATATGTACAATGATATCATACAAATTATCAATAGTCTTCTTCCCCTGTGTTGATCAATAAAAGATTGTTTTTCTCTGGTCGATTTTCACTGTCCATAAAACAGTATCCATAATACAGGCAACATTGTAAGGCTGTGAACCTGAAGCAAAAGGAACAAAATGAAATGAGAGGTGTCTCAAATAGTTTAAGTGTGATCTAGTTCATATACCGGTACTGTTTTTGCACTGGGTAACCCCATTTTGCCCTTATCAAAGTATGTTAATAGCTTTTTGGGGGCAAAACCAATTACCATGTTTACAATCTTACTATGTTAACAATTTAAAGCTTTGCATCAACAGTTTGGTTTGACACAAAAGGGGTAATTTTCTGTGCTGTTGAATAAAAAATAAGCTCACATTTACAAATTGGTTCAAGAGACAAATCATAGCAAAAATCAATTGAATTTTAGGGTCCCCAAATAAAAAAAAATTTAATAAATTCTAAACATTTAATAAATCTTTTTATAATATACCTTGAATAATGACAAAATCCATTTAATTTAAGGCTATTATTTAACATACCCGCAGTCATAAAATGTAAATATTTTGTACAGCCATATTATAAACTTTAAGACAAATGTTACTTTAGCGGTATTGTAAAAACTTACAATTGTATCATAGCGGATGTTGATGGACTATTCCACTGTGACAGATTTAGCCAAGTTACGCGGGCAGTCAACCTACAGATGGAAAAAAATTGTATTTCTGAATAATTATGTATTTTCAGGTACCGGTATAAACATTAAATAAAAAATATTATTATTACTGATATTAGGAAAGAGAAAAGAAAAACCAATGGAATCAGAGCCAGTGAAATACCGGTACTTGAGTTTTTTTTAAAATCAACACTAGCTTTGCAGTTTTTAAATGAGAAACATCTAAGAAGAGCAACTTAATTTATTCCTAATGTAGATTCCAATAACTGTTCATAAAGTATGATAAAGGCATGTAAAATAAAATACCCCGGTACCGGTACTGATGAAGATATTATTTTTATTCTAAATAAATGATGGAAAAGGAGTGACTGCGGAAGAAATCCCTAAATGCTACCTACAAAAGGGCTAAAGAAAGAATTCTTACATCCAGTTTCTTTAACTCTGCAATATGCATAGATAGCAGTTGCATAGGAATGACTGTGAGAATGCCTTGTAGACAGTCAATGGTTTGAGGTACTTCAAGTGCTCGAGATTTTTTCACTGGTTTAACAACAGGGTCTGTTTTAGATACCCCATTAATGTGAGGTTCATCCTTAGTGTTGGGCAGTTGACCATTGCATGTGGTTTTGTTGTTGTTGTCTCCTGTTAGGTAGTCCCCATCCCCCTCATTGCAAATGATTATTGGTACACCCTGGAGAGAAATACAGTTAACTGTATTAAAAAAATGGAACATTTCAAAATTATTGAATAGACCTGATTAAAGATGATATTAAGCCATATTATTCATACTTTAGTTTTGATTATCAATACTATGATCTACAATTCTATACATAATCAAGTATTGGCACAAAATAAATTAAATTAAATTTCCCTGGAATTCAATCAGCAAGCACCATTTTACCCACCCACCAAAAAAACTTGGTATATGGATGTTAAAATAAAATATTTGAAAGACATCTGATGTTTCATATTGTACTTACATGTCTCGCTTTCACTTGTTGTAAGGCGTTCTCACATTTCTAGAAGAGATAGAATTAGATCCATTGATAATATTTTAGTATTTCAAGATATTTGATAGATAATTTCACCACGCAGGTTTACATATACCATATACCGGTGCAGTAGTTCAAACTCAATGTCACTAAGATGTGATCTATGAAAATAATTTAGTTTTTTTTATAAATTGAGATTGAATGAAAATAAATTCAGGTCCCGGTAATTTGATCTGAGAAAGAAAAAAAAACTCTTACATTACTGACAACATACTGGTACTTCAACATTGGTTAAGTTAAACATTGTGTATGCTTGATATTCAGTTACGTTACACAATATTACATGAAGCCTGCAAATGACTTACATTGAAAACATTATCTCTAGTGCAGACCATGAGGACAGGCATAGCTGCATCCACCAGGGCCAGGGGTCCATGCTTTAGTTCTCCTGCCATGATACCTTCTGAGTGCATGTAGGTCAGCTCTTTAATTTTCTAACAATACACAATCAAAATCAAACTGAAGCAGTTGGTTGAAATGCATTTCATGTTAAATGTCTGCATCAAAAACTACACCAACAAAAAGTTTTTAAAAAACTGTACAGAAAAAAATGAAAGGTAGAAAAAAAAATAATTATGAATGTTTTAAATTCATGCAAACTTTGCCTTGTTGATAATTTCTTGATTAGTTTGAAAACACAAACAAGTGTAAATTTTAATTTTGAATTATAAATTAGATGTGATATCAATGTAATTTGCAAATAAGATCTCCCCCTTGTAACTTAATCCGATAGATTATGTGTATGACAGGGCTGAGAAATGAAGGTGGTAGAATCTGCCTTCATTGCCTCAAAGTTTCATTTGTGCAACTATGTTATAAAATATGCTTCATTTTCATAATGGCCTGAAGCAAGCACTTTAACGTCTTTTTTACAAAATGCATGCGATGATCAGATTGATGAAATGTTGATAATTCCAGGAATTTCAATCAGCCACTCACTTCGCATAAGAAACCCCAATATGCATGTCTCATTTCAAGTTTCTTTCTTTTTAAAATAAGGTTCATCCGCTTAATTCAAAGTTTGCAGCTGGTGTAAAAATAATAAATCTATACAATATACAGCATTCTTACCGATGTCAACCTTTAATAAAATACAGGCCTACTTATACAACAAAGAAAATCTCATCTCCCGCTTTAGTTTGAAAAAGTGTTAACACGTTAAATCTAGTCATGCCGTGGTGTAACACTAGTTACATGAGTAACACTAGTAACAGACATAATGACTTGTAACGTAAAGCTATTCATTTTTAGTGATATTTAAATATATTTAATTATCAAATAGAAGTTAACGCTAAACAACTCAAAAAGCAAAAATCAAGATTCAAGGAGAATATTCAAGGGAATTTCATATTAGACGAGGCCTAAGACAGGGAGACTCACTGTCTTGTATGCTCTTTAACCTAACATTAGAGAGAGTTATCAGAAACATACACATTGACACTCGAGGAACGATAACAGGATACTTTCTGAGGGAAACTCAAGACCCACAACCAACGGGCACACTCTACAACCAACCACTTCAGTATCTTGCATATGCTGATGACATAGCACTTCTAGGGAAAAGTATAAAAGACATATCAAAATCCTTTATTGAATTAGAAGACGCATCTTTACAAGCAGGGCTGGAAGTTAACAACCAAAAAACAAAATACATGACCATGATAAGAGAGGAACAAACAGATGAAACAATTAAAATTAGAAACCAAACTTTTGAAAAAGTAAATCAATTCAAATACCTAGGATCCTTGTTAAATGAAAGAAACGAATTACTAACAGAAATAAAAGAAAGAATATCAGCCGGAAACAGGGCATACTTCAGTAGTCAGAAAATACTCAAAAGTAAAAACATTACAAGAGAAACAAAGAAAACTATTTATAAAACTGTGATCAGACCAGTTGTAACATATGCAAGTGAAACTTGGACCCTAACAAAAACAGCAGAAAACCTATTAAACACATGGGAGAGGAAAGTTCTCAGGAAAATATATGGGCCAACAAAGGATGAATATGGATGGAGAATATGAACCAACCAGGAATTATACAGTCTATATCAGGATCCCACGATAGTGGCAGAAATAAAAAGAGGCAGGCTACGCTGGGCAGGACACCTAGAGAGAATGCCAAATGACAGAGGAACGAAGAGGGTACATCACCAATACCCCAGAGGAAAAAGGCTCAAAGGCAGACCTAGGCTTAGGTGGATAGATGATGTAGAAAAAGATCTACAGCAGCTGAAAGTCCAAGCATGGAAAAGAAAGGCATTAGTTAGGTCTGAGTGGAAGGAAGTGGTGAGGCAGGCCAAAGCCCTACATGGGCTGTAACGCCACAGGGATGGATGGATGATCAAATAGAAGTTAAAAGAACACTTACTGACACAGCAGTTTTTGTATAGATTTATTACACAAACAAATGATATGTAATTGTGCTTTAGTAATTAGTTAGTATCATAAGGATTCCCGTAACAGCTATGGGTATGTTACACAGACACTGGCCAAACTTTGCTCAGATTTTATGTTTAGATGGCCTACTGATCAAAACACGTCAAAGAATATTTTGAACAGACCAATAGAATTTCAGCTTCCTTTTGACCTGCGATGTATTTATTGTGTCGAGTGCAAACAAAAGTTAAAATAAGAAACTGTACTAAATCCTGTATGGCCTGACAGCTTTAAAAAGGCCTAAAAACTGTACTAAATCCTGTATGGCCTGACAGCTTTAAAAAGGCCTAAAAACTGTACTAAATCCTGTATGGCCTGACAGCTTTAAAAAGGCCTAAAAACTGTACTAAATCCTGTATGGCCTGACAGCTTTAAAAAGGCCTAAAAACTGTACTAAATCCTGTATGGCCTGACAGCTTTAAAAAGGCCTAAAAACTGTACTAAATCCTGTATGGCCTGACAGCTATAAAAAGGCCTAAAAACTGTACTAAATCCTGTATGGCCTGACAGCTTTAAAAAGGCCTAAAAACTGTACAAAGTCATGCTAACCATAAAGGTTAGCATGCATGCCTCTTATTACTATAGGTAGGTGAATTTAATAAATCACAAATCAGGTGCAATATACTTCTATTATAAATAACTAGATTGATGCTAAGAAAAAACATTATTCATTTTCAAAACGTCTATGACCTAAATTTTTCTAAGTCTGCATTCTAAAGAACAATGCTAGTATATATGTTTATAATGATGCAGGCTATGATTATAATTGTCCCCATGAATATAGCTCTATACTATTTAAGCGTCCATTTGAAACATTTTGGGACTTGTGAATTCTAATAAACTATCAACTTACCAGCGCCCCCTCCAGGCAGGTGGCAAAGTTATAGCCCCTGCCCATGACCAAAAGTGATTTCTCCTGGTGGAGCTCTTCCGCAAGTTCTCTGATTTTGTCATCCATTTTTAGCACCTTCCTGATTTTCTCTGAAATATTTTTGTTTACATCCAATAAAGTGGTACTTGCATTTTCATTTTTTTTTAAAAAGGCAGAGAACTGAATACATCAATTTAACGGAAATCATGACTCTCAATCACCGAAAGCCTGCTTGTCATTTATCCTTCCTGTCATTGATCAAAGAAATCATGACTCTCAATCACAGTAAGCCTTCCTGTCATTGATCAAAGAAATCATGTCTCTCAATCACAGTAAGCCTTCCTGTCATTGATCAAAGAAATCATGTCTCTCAATCACAGTAAGCCTGCCTGTCATTGATCAAAGAAATCATGTCTCTCAATCACAGACAGTTTTCCTGTCATTGATCAAAGAAATCATGACTCAATCACCGAAAGCCTGATTGTCATTGATCAAAGAAATCATGACTCTCAATCACAGTAAGCATTCTTGTCTTTGATCAAAGAAATCATGACTCTCAATCAAAGAAAGTCTTCCTGTCATTGATCAAAGAAATCATGACTCTCAATCACAGAAAGCCTGCCTGTCATTTATCCTTCCTGTCATTGATCAAAGAAATCATGACTCTCAATAACAGAAAGCCTGTGATCAAAAGCAGATTGAACAACTATTCCATGATTTGAGTGCTAAAATTTATTTTAAAATAATAAAATCCTACTTTATGCAAATGTTACCTGGAAGTTCTTTGAGGCCGTGAATAATCTCCTTTCTCCTGTTCTGAAGGGAGATCCTGTCCTCACTCATAATGAGCCCAAATAGCACAAGGGCAATAAACTGGCTAGTGTAAGCCTGGAATCATTAGAGTTCTAGCTCAATGTTTTATAGCAAATATCTATATTACTTACACACAAACTAATTAGCAAAACTAACTTGAACCTCAGTGACATCATTCCCCCAAGCAACTGTAAACTGTGGTTTATTCTAGAGCCTTCTATATTAATTCCAGTTGTAGAAACTGTGGCACGTCAATATGTTACCTTTCTAGTGCGGTATTTGTAATATCCATGTACCCAGATAATGCAATACTTTTAATGTCAGTTAAGATACCGGTAATGAGAATTTTAATCTTTTAAAGTCTTTCATCTTTGTTTTGTTAAATTCCTACGTTAAAGTTTTCATGCTGCATCGTGATGTAAGATTTTAATGTTTTCTTAAACTGAAGGTTTCACTAACACTAATAAGAGTGTAAAACACTTTCTCTTTAAATCTCATTGTTTGCTAAGGAACACACCTTGGTACTGGCAACACCAATCTCTGGTCCAGCGTTGATGTGAACTCCACAGTTGGACTCTCTGGAGATGTTGGAGCCGACGACATTGGTGACACCAACAATGAGAGCCCCGTGTTGCTTGCAGTAGTGGAGGGCGTTCAGTGTGTCTGCTGTCTCACCTGGAGATAATCATACAGTCATGCTAAGGCTTTGATCTCAATAATCATACAGTCATGCTAAGGCTATGATCTCAATAATCATACAGTCATGCTAAGGCTTTGATCTCAATAATCATACAGTCATGCTAAGGCTTTGACCCCAATAATCATTCAAAGTCTGGAGTTCAAACATTGCCTGGCTCTTACTACTAAATTTATACAGTTACAGGCCTTTATAATAGACTCTATAATCATGACAGTTTCTGATCAAGTTGATGTATACAACTCATGTGAACCTGTAATGGTCTATTTCAGGGCGTGGGTAACCAACAGCATTCCTACCAGCCATGGTCCACCGAACAATATTCAGTGGTAAATGATGACCAAAACTAATCTGAACTAGCAAAACTAATCTGAACTAGCAAAACTAATCTGAACTAGCAAAACTAATCTGAACTAGCAAAACTAATCTGAACTAGCAAAACTAATCTGAACTAGCAAAACCAATCTGAACTAGCAAAACCAATCTGAACTATCAAAACTAATCTGAACTATCAAAACTAATCTGAACTAGCAAAACTAATCTGAACTAGCAAAACTAATCTGAACTAGCAAAACTAATCTGAACTAGCAAAACTAATCTGAACTAGCAAAACTAATCTGAACTAGCAAAACTAATCTGAACTATCAAAACTAATCTAAACTATCAAAACTAATTTGAACTATCAAAACTAATCTGAACTAGCAAAACTAATGTGAACCTACAAAACTAATCTGAACTAGCAAAACTAATCTGAACTATCAAAGCTAATCTGAAGTAGCAAAACTAATCTGAACTAGCAAAACTAATCTGAACTATCAAAGCTAATGTTTATTTTCTAAGGAGTTACCTGACTGTGAGATGAAAAAGCAAACATCATCTCTAAAAACAGGTGTGCTTCTGTCCAGGAAATCACTGGCCAGTTCCACCATGACGGGCAGCTCTGTCAGCTCTTCCAGGAGTTGGCGAGTCTGTGGGTCAGAATGTAGAACATCAGAACTGTTATTAACAGAGCTTTCCTACTTACTATGGGCAGCGCTTATGTGCTACCACAGCCAATAAACATTACTTACAGCTATTGCACTGTGAAAGCTCGTGCCACAGCCAATAAAACATTACTTACAGCTATAGCACTGTGGTAGCTGGTGCCACAGCTAATAAAACATTACTTACAGCTATAGCACTGTGGTAGCTGGTGCCACAGGCTATAAAAAGTAGCCGCCTGCAGCGCCTTATTTCAGCCATGTAATCCTTGATGCCACCAAGAACAACTGTCTCTTTCTCAAAGTTGACACGCCCTCTCATTGTGTTCACCACAGACTCGGGTTGTTCAAAGATCTCCTTTTGCATGAATGACTTGAAGTTGCCTACAACAAATAGTCAATTAATTTTTTAGTTGTAGTTACTGTTATTTGTTTGGGCAATACAGGTATGTCATAGGTTTATACAGGTATGTCATAGGTTTATACAGGTATGTCATAGGTTTATACAGGTATTGCAGAGGAAACTAGTCAATATACCAGTTATACCTAAGCTCGAGGACCCTATAAAAATCATATAGATAAATAATAGAGCTAAAATTTATGTTGTCCCAATAAAATCTGTTGAAAATGCTGGAGATTTAGTCTTATAACTATTGAACTCTCGAGAAAATTCTAAACCAGCTCAAATGGAGTGGACACTATTACTTTTAAATCCACAGATTTTTCAATATGGTCTATAAAGGTTTTAGCTACCAAGCTTGGCTTATTTTCATGTAAAACCCTATACTGCTTTCTAAGCTTACTGGTATTTATATGGCTTATACTTATGAAGGAAACATGAAATAGGATATTATAATTTTAATTCTATTCAGTATTTGAATATGGATAAAAAATCTTTCATATAAATAATGGAGTAAAATTTAAAATTTGTCCCATTAAATTCGGTTTAAAAATACCGTACTATAGATCTAGCATTTTCACTGGTCAACAATGAGATAATTTCTGACTTAACAAGTCCCTAATCTTTAGTATCTTGATGTGCTGGACACGAATATAACCATTAACAATTTTTATTGGCTCTCATTTTGAAGATATTTCAGAGTTCATTTTCTCTGTTTCACCATGTAAATGTGTCCAGTAGGACTGCAACAACAGCCTAAATAAGCATAGAATTATGGAATATTGCATCAAAACTCAAACAATGTAATCTTCTAGAACGAGATGTCACTATTACTTTATATCAAAACTGCCACCAGCAATTGGAAACTTTCTTCAAAAAGGAAAGTATTCTGGAATTCTCTTGCGATAATGAGGGCCTCATGAATGCCTTAAAATTAACTCATGAACCACAAGAATGGAAACTATTTGGAGACTCTTCAATACTGAGTCTTAAGGCTGTGCTTTTGCATAATGGAAACTATCTTCGATCTATTCCAGTAGCGCATGCTGTCCACATGACAGAAGCATATGATAACGTAAAGCATCTACTGAATCCATTGAGTGTAACAAGTACAGCTGACACCTCTGTGGTGATTTGAAGGTAGTTGCCCTTTTTAAAGGGACATCAGTAGAGATATACAAAATACATGTGTTTCTTACAGGATTGTGGGATTGCCAAGCAAGGGACTTGCACTATCTGTGGATGGAATGGATTCACAGACAAAATATAGCAGTTAAGATAAGAATATCCAGCACCCAGCTCTGGCCAAGGCTCACAAAATCCTCCTACTACCCCATCACAACAAAGTAGGTTTAATGAAGAAATTCATGAAAGCAATAGGACTTCGCCAACTTTCTGATCCCTGTGACTCAGTGAAGCAAAGATTAAAGAGAGAGTTTTTGTGGGTCCTCAGATTCAAGAGCTCTTCAAAGATGACCAGTTCAACAACTTTCTGCAGGGCCATGCTAAACAAGCATGAAATGCTTTTTGCCTAGTGTGAACAAACTTTCTCAGGAATGTTAGGGCAGAAAACTATAAGGAAATAGTAGAAGACATACTCATGCAGCATCAAAAACTTGGCTGCAATATGTCTCTAAAGATCCACTTCCTTCATTCCCATCTGGATTTCTTCCCTGACAACTGTGGACTTCCTTCATTCACATCTGGATTTCTTCCCTGACAACTGTGGTATTGTTAGGGATAAACATGGCGAACATTTTCATTAAGATATCGCAACAATGGAACAAAGATACCAGGGAAAATGGTCCACTACAATACTGGCTCGTTACTACTGGACAGCCGAAGAAATCTAAGAAGTAGTTTATGACTTGATTTTTTAAAGGTATTAGTCTTAGGCCTTTTACTATTGGCATGCATTTCGCGATGTAAACGTTGTAAAAATTGTGTTGACCAGTGTCATTGAACTTTCTGGAAAATTCTAGACCGGCCCTGAATGAATTGGATATTATTAATTTTAAATCCACAGATATTTCAATACAAACAAAGAAGGATATTGCTAACATGCTAGGCCTAGATCCACCAATTTGACATTGAACCTATAGTGTTGTCTAAGCCTAAATAGATTATACAAGGAAAAATTAAATGGGGCCCTACAAGGCATGGATATTATGATTTCAGTACCCTTCGGTATTTGAATATGGATAATCAAGTGTATGTGTACTAAGTTTCATCAAGATCCATCCATTCATGTAGGAGTATTTGTTGGTAGTTTTATTGATATAGCTCATATAAAAAAAAAAAAGTTTAGGGCCCCCGGCCTCGAAAGGAATAGTTTTTAAAGTTGTGGATAGGGATGAATCCCCATTGCTACCGCTCAAAAGCTAAAATCTGTAAATAATACACCATCACTTACTCTCTCAGGTATACAGACTGAGTTTGTTCAAACAGTGTGAAACCTGAGTGGCTTCTTGGATAGAACACAAACTATAGAAAATCACATTAACAAGCTTTGCAAGGCGATTTTTCTAGAGCTGCGATTAATTATTCAAATCAGACTTTTCTTAACGTTTGATGCAACAAAGAGGCTGATGTCTGCATTCGTGCTATCACGCATGGATTACTGCAATGCTCTCATGGTGGGCCTTCCAGGTACGCTCCTGGATAAAATTCAAAAGCACAGAATAATGCGGTTCGCATTGTTCTGTGCAAACGCAAATTTGACCATGCTAAAACACTTTTGCAAGAGTTGCATTTGCTGGCCCAACAATTTGGAACACACTTCCTGACGCTCTCAGAAACAGCCAAACACTGGAGTCTTTCAAAACAGAATTGAAAACACATCTATTTCGCAAACACCTGCTGGGGTGATGTTGTCTACCATCTTTTCGAACTGACTATTATCTCCTAGATGTATATTGGCCTGTGTTGTTTATGTTTGCAAGGGATGGAAGACTTAGAATGGTATTCTCGTATGTAGTTTTTGTAATGTTGCATCTTGTATTTCAATGTGGTATAATATAGACTATTTTCATTTCTCTTTTAATATGGTTGACTTTGTACCGCACTTCGAGCCTTTGAGGATGAAGCGTGATTTTCAAATAAACTATATTATTATTATTATTATTATTATTATTATTATAAATATGTGTGCCAAGTTTGATCAAGATCCATCATTCCATGTAAAATCCTTTGCAGAAAAAACAAAACCATAAATCCACAAACAAAATTACACTGTAATATATAAAATATATATGGATCATTTATACTTTTGGTGCCCGTCTGATGATGCCGTCGAGTCCCTCCTCCGCAAACGCAAAGGTATATATCATTTATGGCATAGGTATGTTGTTGTGAGTCTTCATAAAACCTTTTTCAAGGGAGATAAATAAATAGTTCTTACCTTTCATAATCTGCTCTATCGCCATCTTAAGTGTAGTGATCTCTCGGAAGGTTTTCTCATCCAACGAGCGTGTGGCCTGATGAATGGTGAGTGTGCCATCATGCACCTCCGCCACATCATTCTCTTCCAGGAAGATCACTTGGTCAGTGTGTTCTATGATGGCACTGCAAGATGAAAACAGCACATTTTTCAACTTGAACATTGTCATGATAAAAACTATAACTTTAAAAACAATTCTAGAAAATGAAATAGTTTGTCTGCTGTATTCATTAGTAATGTACCGTAATACCCCCATTAACAGTACCCTGACTAGCTATGGTTCATTATTCAAGTAGCCTATAGTAATATCCGCATTAACAGTACCCTGACTAGTTATGGTTCATTATTCAAGTAGCCTATAGTAATATCCGCATTAACAGTACCCTGACTAGTTATGGTTCATTATTCAAGTAGCCTACAGTAATATCCGCATTAACAGTACCCTGACTAGTTATGGTTCATTATTCAAGTAGCCTACAGTAATATCCGCATTAACAGTACCCTGACTAGTTATGGTTCATTATTCAAGTAGCCTACAGTAATATCCGCATTAACAGTACCCTGACTAGTTATGGTTCATTATTCAAGTAGCCTACAGTAATATCCGCATTAACAGTACCCTGACTATAGATGGTTCATTAGTATTCTACAGTAAAACTCTTAATAATGGTGTACTTATCAAAAAGCTCCACCCCCCTCAGTCAATTTAAGCATAATTATACAAAAATAACAACAAAAATCCATAACAACAAAAATCCAACTCTTAAAGCTGTCAAAACTGTTAGTCATTGAATTCAAAAGTAATGGACATTTTTTTTTTAATGTATGTAAAAGTAAATTGAAATAGTTTTAATTACCAATAAATAAATATTTTATTTGTAGATTTGCCCCAAAAACATTTATTTCAGATATTTGAAGATTTATATGGCAATGTTAAGCCAGCACTGCCAGGACATCTAAAAGAATCACTTTGAGGTACATTTGTATTTAAGCTGTTCCTGGCAATGACTGAGTTATTGAGAATTTAACAAGAAATTTTACAAAATATGACCAATAATCTAAGAAAAGAATGAATGGTTGTAGAAGTAGGAAATATTTCCATGTTTTTAGATTAAAGTACACATGTCTATTGATTATAAGAATAAGTAGTCTACCTGGCATCAGAGGCAAAATAGTACTCAACCTCTTTCTCTGGCCCTGTGGTGTGATACTCTGTCTTGTCATCTCCTCGACGGCCCTGGCTGCTGCCTAGCAAACCTCTGTGGTCTAGAACAAGAGAACATAGACTAATGAACATGGCCACCAACTACCCTATATCAGCTAAGGATTTTCTCATATTTCCCATTCCCATTTCCTAGCATCGATGTTATCAACAGTGCCATATTGACTCATGGCAGGGTTTCTTAGGGGGGCCTAGAAAATATGGAAGTTTGGATTATGCAGCATTGCTGTGGCATGACTTAAGGTCGCATGGGCCCCTTCTCTTGGTGGGCCCCTAGTCTTTAGCCTTGTCAGCATTATGGATAATATGGCCCTGGTCTGGTTATCTCAATCCAAAATCCAACTAATCTAAAATGTGTATTCTGAATTAAAGTTAAGTATTTAATTGTGATGCTTTGTGTTACTATACATAGCTGTTTGTTTAATATAACTAAAGAGGCTTGATTAAATAATTTACGTTACAAACTTTGTCATTTACTGGCAGAATCAAGGGAAATTTTCTTTTTTTAAATGCTATAAGAAGATTAAAGTTTGTGCTTAGACATTGACCATCAGAGCATATTCCTAAAAAGAATCACTGAGACTCATTTCAGTGAAATAAATGCCAAACACATATACAGTATATTAAACTCTTTTAAATAAGATGGTCTAAAAATAGAATTTAAAAGAATGCTAATGCCGTTCTAAGTATTTTATCCACACAAGAAAAGTTTAATGAAATCAGCAGTCATAAATATAATTTATATCAAAAGAAATATTTATAAATAGATTCATGGTCTACCATTAATGCAGTTGTTTTTTTTCACATACATTTTCATCCGTTGTGGAAATATCTAGCAACCTCGTCAAATGTAATATTATTTTATCAGTTTATCATTAAATGGGATTAGGGCAGGGAACAATTGGAATCTGTGTCCCATGTTTACTTAACAGGAAGGTACCAATGTCAACCACGTATCGCAGCAATGATTGACATGGTACTCATGTTTGGTCAATTCAGCAGAAAGACTTAGGCAGTTATATTGGCTAACAAAATAAATACTTTTCAAGCAAAGTAGCAAAGGTAAGTCGCATGGATGGATAAAACTGCACAGAGTCAAAATTAAAATTTAACAAATTCAGGTAAAAAAAATTAAAATTAGATCATTCTTATGCAGCCCGTTAGAGTTTACGTTTTAACCCTACTGAAAGTACAAACACCACCACAACTATGACGTGAGCTTAACACTTGACACGGCCTAACCACCAAAGCTAATGTGATTGCGTGCATCAGACGAACACCCCTGACTACATCAGTGGAAGCTTTGGACACAGTGACACCATTTCAAAATGACTTTACTCTAAAAACATCAGCTCTGTGTCATTAACTCCACTGACAGCAGCATGCAACCGATGGCACCACAGCAAGCAGCACCTTAGCCATGACGTCAGAGCTAAGTTGTAGTTGGTCATATACATAGAACTCTTTCCCTTTTTAGTAGTACATGCACTAACAATGTTGCTATCAGACTGGACTGTGAAATGTTTTTTGACTCATGAATTCAAAAGGGGAACTTTTGAAACTAAGCAATAAACTATTAAATGTTAGATTGTTATTGAACCAAAATTGTATTTAAAATTTCAAGTGGTGAAGCAAGAGCATTGTTAAAATCTTATGAAATGTATGGACAAAAAAGTGAACCAATTAAAGTGTGTCCACAGTTTGTCCATGTCACTACATGTCAATCTAGACTTTGTCCATGTCACTACATGTCAATCTAGACTTTGTCCATGTCACTACATGTCAATCTAGACTTTGTCCATGTCACTACATGTCAATCTAGACTTTGCCCATGTCACCACATGTCAATCTAGACTTTGTCCATGTCACTACATGTCAATCTAGACTTTGTCCTTGTCACTACATGTCAATCTAGACTTTGTCCATGTCACTACATGTCAATCTAGACTTTGTCCATGTCACTACATGTCAATCTAGACTTTGTCCACATCACTACTTATCAGCACAGAGTTTGTTCATGTCACTAAATGTCAATCTAGACACTGTCATGTCAGCGCAGAGTTAGCACATGTCAGTCAAGAGTTTTTCCATGTGGATCAGTCTACCTTAAAGCAGTAAATGGTAAAGACTACAAAGAATTGATGAAATGATCCAGGGCTAAAATTGGTCAACCCCCATACATATTTATTCATTCATTTATGTAAATACTGTTGTCCTGCATCAGACATTTTTCCAAAGTAACAATATTACAAACAAGCAAAAAACTATCATTTATTTCGATATTTAATATTTTTTAATAATTTCACAAAGCATCTTATTGTTTTAAATCATTTCTTTAATGACATGGACACGGTGGATTTGACCTAAAACTGACAGCGGCCATCTTTGTTTAGTCCTGGATTATGACAAGATAAGTCTATACAGCACAGAGTTTAGTAAAAAGCTTGGCAAGTTATAAGTATACTGAAACTACCTTCTTTAATGTCTGTATGACCTGAATAGGTTTGATACACAGAGTTGGTTAAATGCTAGTCTACAATGTAGCATATGGTTAGCTTCACAAAAAAACAAAAAAAACTTGGTCATTGGCACATTGTAACAGTGGAGAGGTGACTGGGAAACAGGTAACTTGTTATACAGTGATCTAACGTGGTTAGGAAAATCAGTTAGTTGAATCAGTTGTGTGAAGTTAGGTTTGTTTTGTTACATAACAATCTAATAAAGTCAGGAATACATGGCATCTTAAATCAAATGCCACTCATTAGAAAAATTTTCCTCACATTGATCTTAACATCAAAAGAAAAGTTTAGCTTTCACTTTAGGATAAATCCATGGCTATACTATTAATGACCTCAAGTCAATGATTCATTGGTTTAGATATGGACACACTATTTATGGACACACTATTTTGCATTTTAAAAAAGTGGCTAAAAAAGGGGCCCTTGCATAGACTTACGCTTAACTTAATTGAAGTTTGTCAAGCCTGTAAGACTTATTACAAGACTGGGAATAGACAGTTTTTAAGAAATAGACATTAGTATTTTGTGTTTCTTAAATTGGTTTATATTTGTTTATGTATTTTTGTTTATTATGTTGTTGTATTTTTGTTTTTGATGTTGTATTTTTGTTTATGATGTTGTATTTGTGTGTGTTATGTTGTTGTTTTGTTATTTGTTGTTCTACTTTGATTTAAAAAAATAACCTTCTTTTCATCACACAAAAAGTTATAAATCAATGTCTCTTATAAATGTCATATAAAATGCCACTGGAAGGAAGGTTTGATATTCAAGTCTACAATGGATTAATGTGATACATCTTTCGTTAATAAAACCTCTTTTCCATAAATGTCAACATAAGAATTTGAACTATAAAAAATACACCATACTTGTGTTGGGCTATACTAAATGATAGTACCATACTGAATAACATGTGATTAAATGGAAATGGGTTCAACAACAAGAAAGGCAACTCAAACTATCTAGCCCTTTAACTAATTCCGGTGGTGGCATACCTTTGCTAAAAATAACTGGGATGTGGTCAGTGCTCAGTTTGTTCTTGCTCTTGACCCCAATCAGAAGTGGACTGCCTCTCCTGGATGGCACAGAAATAATCGAAATGATAATTTCACTTTTAGATCAAGAAATAAATTTTTAAGTAGCTCGAATCCTGTTACTGAAATGGTGGGGATGTTTCAGTGGCAATGTGTACAGCATAGAATCCTGTTACTGAAATGGTGGGGATGCTTCAATGGCAATGTGTACAGCATAGAATCCTGTTACTGAAATGGTGGGGATGTTTCAGTGGCAATGTGTACAGCATAGACTCCTGTTACTGAAATGGTGGGGATGTTTCAGTGGCAATGTGTACAGCATGAGTGCTGGCCAATGAGGTCAACTTTGAGAGCCACAAACACAGTTACCAATTTTTGCAAGGTAAAACAATTTTGATTAAATATATTATTTTATGTAAATATTTAACATTGGGGAAAGGGGGAGAGAGAGAGAGAGACATTAAATATATATATATATATATTTAATGTCTCTCTCTCTCTCCCCTATATATATATATATATATATATATATATATATATATATATATATATAGAGAGAGAGAGAGAGAGAGAGAGAGAGAGAGAGAGAGAATATGAGAGGAAAGAGAAATTAATTAGCTTGTAAGTTCAATATAATTTGGTATAGTTTTGAACTGTTTGATTATCCTTCAGATCAGTGGCCATTTGGGCATAGGATGACTCTTAAGAATTGATGTTGCTATCAGGACTGACAATGTTTTAGATACCGGTAATCACGGTAATCACGACAAAGAATCAGAGGTTGACCAAACTAAGCAGCTTACCTTGTGGTCACAATGTCCCCAGGGTAGTGTTTACTGATTGCAGCGATGGCGAAAGCCCCTTCCTGCAGATATAAAAATGACCTCGTCAAAACTAAAGCTAAAAAAAAAAAAATTAAGCACACACACAATAGAATAATATTGACATTTTGAAATTGTATTTTAAATTAACATTTGGGGATAGGCAACTCGAGTTTGGTGGAGGTGGAGCTATCAGTTGGAGGTGGAGCTATCTGTTGAAGATTTAAATAAGAACAAGAAGTCTGTGAAATAATTTTTTTTTCATATATTTTTTCACTGAATCAATATAATTATATAGTTTATGAAATAATAACATAATAAACATTTAAGGCTAACAAAATATTTATTTGCTAACACATTTTTTTTAATAGTAGACAGTATTGTCTCATATAGCAGTGGATAGTTTTGATAATATGACAAGACATTATGGAACAATATAGCAGTGGACAGTGTTGATAAATATAAAAATAGACAATATTGGCCCATATAACAGTAGACAGTGTTGATAAAGAGAATATAACATTAGACACTGTTGATAGGTATAAGGAAATAGTAGAACAAGGTATGTGGAAGCTTGAGTTGAAAGAAAGGACAATAAAATAAGAACATTTTGGCTAAAAGCCTTCCTCAGCAGACAGGACAAATGAAAACACAATGAAAATGATTGATAGAACATTGGAAAGCTCTACACAAAAGTCTGGAGGTTCACAACCTCTTTTTTTTAGTTGTAACCCAATTCTGTAGAAGCAAAGTGACCAGCGGCCAACATTTCACACAATTGTTTGGTAAGAGACAAAAATAGATAAAATAGATGCCAAAATTATGAAACTATTGGCACTTAATTAAGACAAATATTGGAAATGCAATGTCTTTAAAATAATTTTCGTTTGTTTCGTTTACTGTTTGAGTAGGATGCCCTATGGAAAACCATTTGGGGTCACCACTGATGGGTTATTTAAGGCACTAATATGTGATATTTAAGGCACTTAGCAGATAACAATGTATGATGCTTAGCCACTGAGCGGGTGGGTAACAATGACTTTTGTTTAAGATAATACCTAAAACCCTATGTTTCTTGTCCCTACCAAGAAAACCTTATCATCTAGGCGTGACCATAAAGAGCTTGGGTATCAAGTGGTAAGATAAATATCCTGTTTGTGGTTTGGGACAGACGTGTATTAATGACACTGGGTGTCCTGTGTTGTTTTGGGACAGACGTGTATTAATGACACCGGCTTGTCCTGTGTAACCAGGAATGTGTATATACGGGACAAGGTGGTATTGTTTTGAAAAGTAGATGAAGAACTTCTGAGGTGTACCTGTTGATGTGTTTTAATAGAGGAATGTCTGCCTGTTCATATGCTGCTCATGATATAAGTTGTACCAGAGTTTTGGTGTACATGATGCGCTACGGGTAGTGGTAAAGGGGTTGTCAGGTGTGGCCCACATGGCCCAGTACAGGGATTGTCAGGTGCGGTCCACATGGCCCAGTATAGGTATTGTCAGGTGCGGTCCACATGGCCCAGTATAGGTATTGTCAGGTGTGGTCCACATGGCCCAGTATAGGTATTGTCAGGTGCGGTCCACATGGCCCAGTATAGGTATTGTCAGGTGTGGTCCACATGGCCCAGTCCAGGCATTGTCAGGTGTGGTTCTTATTTGGGATGTCACACGAGTAATACGATACTAAAGACTGTACAAAGTGATGGGATGGTGCGTGGCAGGGTGAGCTTACACCAGGATATGACATACAGCCCCAAATGGACCCGCCACTCCTGGAACATCTACAGTGCCCAACTGTAGTGGCAGTTGTAGTGTTACTATAAGTTATCTTAATGCTATAACACTCGTAATGGTATGACCTTAGGGTCGGATATTACGACGATACGTTACTCAATCTAAGCGTCTTTTGAGTGGGCGAGTCAATCTAAGCGTCTTTTGAGTGGGCGAGTCAATCTAAGCGTCTTTTGAGTGGGCGAGTCAATCTAAGCGTCTTTTGAGTGGGCGAGTCAATCTAAGCGTCTTTTGAGTGGG
>CAXITT010000054.1:290941-306720 GCA_964033795.1 Lymnaea stagnalis | reverse complement strand
TGGGGAGTACGTTGATGAGAAACTATATGAGTTTAGACTTTAGACATGTCCCCAACATGAGATGTAAGCAACTCCCTTCAAGTGGGGAGTATGTTGATGAGAAACTATATGAGTTTAGACTTTAGACATGTCCCCAACATGAGATGTAAGCAACTCCTTTTAAGTGGGGAGTACGTTGATTTTACAGCTGGGGAGTATATAGCTACCTGCCTAAACTGAGGAGCGCAATGCTAATTGTCGTGAGTGGAGAGGACCAAGATGTTATAGGTGGGGATCACAATGATGTTATAGGTGGGGATCACAATGATGTTATAGGTGGGGATCACAATGATGTTATAGGTGGGGATCACAATGATGTTATAGGTGGGGAGCAAAATGATGTTATAGGTGGGGAGCACAATGATGTTATAGGTGGGGAGCACAATGATGTTATAGGTGGGGAGCACAGTGATGTTATAGCTGGGGAGCACAATGATGTTATAGGTGGGGATCACAATGATGTTATAGGTGGGGATCACAATGATGTTATAGGTGGGGAGCACAATGATGTTATAGGTGGGGAGCACAATGATGTTATAGGTGGGGAGCACAATGATGTTATAGGTGGGGAGTACAATGATATTGTAGGTGGGGAGCTCAACGATGTTATAGGTGGGGAGCAAAATGATATTGTAGGTGGGGAGCAAAATGATATTATAGGTGGGGAGTACAATGCCCTTTGATATAGATTGGCAGTGCATTGCTTACTAACATAAGTGGGGAGTGCAATAACATCCTTCGTGGGTGAGGAGTAAAATGATGTCAAACGTGAGCAGTGCAATGCTTATTGGCACAGATGGAGATGTTAAAGAGTAGGGCACGTTAGGAAGTATGGTATTTTAGGGAGTAGGGCATGTTAGAGAGTATGACAGGTTAGGGAGTAGGACATGTTAGGAGTAGGGCATGTTAAGGAGTAGGGCATACTAGGGAGTAGGGCATGTTAGGAGTAGGGCATGTTAGGGAGTAGGACATGTTAGGAGTAGGGCATGTTAGGGAGTAGGGCATGTTAGTAGTAGGGCGTGTTAGAGAGTATGGCGTTTTAGAGCGCTGGTGTTAAGATTTTTTTATGGTTGTGCCCACTGCAGTATGATGTCAACAAACTAGGGGGTAACCTCAAGCGTGCTACCACATTTAGCTAGTAGGATATAGTTTGGAGGGGGGGGGTCATGAAGGTTCTGCCGATAATGGTGAATTTGAAGGACCATGGTCAGTACGGATTCTTTGAAAGACAAGGGTCAGTACGGGTGATTTGAAGGGCTATGGGTAGTAATGGTGAATTTGAAGGACAAGCATACCGGAAGCAATCCTCTTTCCAACCTAAGATTTGTTTATGTTATAGTAGAGCCCAGCATTAACGCTGACTTCAACACTTCAAGTTACAAGGCAAGTGTAAATATTGCACCGGAAGTGGATGAGACACGGGCCTGGGGGTGAGTGCAGTCAGGGCAGTGCTAAACAAATTTGAACATCTACAAGACATGTGTGACATGGAATTAAAACTTCTATCCACCAACAGCAAGAGCCTTGGCGACCTGCCTGAATACCTTTCTGTCCCTTAACTGTTCCATACGGTAAGTGCATGGGGTGCACGTATAGCGTGACATAAGGTCAGTGCAATGGGTGCACGTATAGCGTGACATAAGGTCAGTGCAATGGGTGCACGTGTGGCGTGACATAAGGTCAGTACATGTGGTGCAAGTGTGGCGTGACATAACTTCATAAGGTCAGTGTCTGTGGTGCAAGTGTAGCGTGACATAAGGTCGGTGTCTGTGATGCAAGTGTAGCGTGACATAAGGTCAGTGTCTGTGGTGCAAGTGTAGCGTGACATAAGGTCAGTGTCTGTGGTGCAAGTGTAGCGTGACATAACTTCATAAGGTCAGTGTCTGTAGTGCAAGTGTAGCGTGACATAAGGTCAGTGTCTGTGGTGCAAGTGTAGCGTGACATAAATTCATAAGGTCTGTGTCTGTGGTGCAAGTGTAGCGTGACATAACTTCATAAGGTCAGTGTCTGTAGTGCAAGTGTAGCGTGACATAAGGTCAGTGTCTGTGGTGCAAGTGTAGCGTGACATAAATTCATAAGGTCCGTGTCTGTGGTGCAAGTGTAGCGTGACATAAGGTCAGTGTCTATGGTGCATGTACAGCGATGGTTTGGAGGGTAATGGATAATTAAATAATATATCCATATTGTTTGATGGATGAATTTATTCAATAATTGAATCATTCTGGATTTTTTAAAATAAAATTTTAAAACTTATAATATTATGTTGTAAAAATCAACAACAGGTTATTGGTTTCAAAACAGATAGCCTGAATGCGATTATCGTTTAACATCCTTCTTTTACATTTCCAACATTTCCCCCAATCTAATGACAATAAACAATAAAAGGGTAGAACTCATAAAGTATGATATGAAAAAGATGAAGGCCTAAGTTAAGTAAGCAGCAAGGATATAGCCGAAACTTGTCTACTCAGTGAGGGTCACAAGTGTTTCTGTTGGTCAAAGTTACAATCAACTTCTTCGTGTCATTGTGTTTATTATAGTGTCATGTCTATTGTCGCACTCATGGCACAAACAAACATTAAAAAAATTTTCTTTTTTTTTTTTTGCTATTATTTAATAGTTCACGATTTATCCCTTTTGTGAATGTAGCAACTCATGTCTGGTATGGGAATGGTTTCTATCCAACTTAGTGCACATAAAGCCTGATAGACTCAAGATAGATTTCAACCCAAAATGTCATAACTACAAAGCCCATAGCAACAGCTGCAGAATTAATCTGCACACTAGAACATGCTGTCTACTGAACAAATCATATTTCATTCATCTTCCCTTGAATAACAGGAAAAACTTATTTTTTGGGGTGGGGCTGAAAATTTGAAAGAATGTGTTGTCATCTGCAACAAGCGTATGTGCCAAGTTTCAGTCCGATAAGGTTACGGAAAGTGGTTCTGAAGATTTTGCCACAAACACACTATAGCGTGACATAAGGTCAAAATGAAACAAAAGTGAAGTTAATATAAAGGATATAATAAGAAACACTCAGACTAATAACAAACAAAAACACATGAATCTAATTTTAAAAAAATCACAAACTATTTACAATGAAAAACATAAACCATAAAAAATTTAAAAAATGTTTAACTACTACAAAAAAATGAGCCGGATCAAAGCTGAAGCAAAGCAATTGGAATAGAAAGAGACGATTGAAAGACAAGTACAGAGAAATACTGACCAACTGAGCAACGGTCATCTCTACCAGCTCTCGAAATTTGATCTTCTGATCCTTGTGATTATCATAAAGATGCTTCATGAGTTTGGCAATCACTTCAGTGTCTGTTTCAGTCTCAAAGATGTGACCCCTCTGAATCTGCACACAGTAGAGACATAGTTGGTGAATAAATCATGGACACATTGTTGGGGCAGGTGAATAAATCATGGATACATTGTTGGGGCAGGTGAATAAATCATGGATACATTGTTGGGGCAGGTGAATGAATTATGGATACATTGTTGGGGAATAATTCATGGACACATTTTTGGTGAATAAAAATTGACACATTTTTGCTGAATAAGTCTACAATCTCACAATCTTAAATTTCTAATCCTCTATAACATTACTATTATGTATCTAATGTTCTATAACATTCCCAAGTACAATTCTGATGTTCTATAACAGGGGTCCTCAAACTATAGCCAGAGGGCCAGATCCAGCCTGCTAGGGTCCTAAACCCGGCCCGCCTGGACATTTTTTGCTACCCGGGTTACAAGTGATGAATATGGACCCAGAAATCTCATCACACAAAAGCAGACCCACAAAATCAATCCCACAACTCCCATTGAAATACTCATAGCTTTATGTTGGTTAAATATTGTTGTTTCTTGTTTTTTGCACTACAAATAAGACATGCGTGGTATTATTCATAGTTTTCCAACTAAAGTCTGGCCCCCAAGTGCCCTATGGAGATTGAACTGGCCCCCAAGTGTCCAAGGGAGATTGAACTGGCCCCCAAGTGTCCATGGGAGATTGAACTGGCCCCCAAGTACCCTATGGAGATTGAACTGGCCCCCAAGTGTCCATGGGAGATTGAACTGGCCCCTAAGTGTCCAAGGGAGATTGAACTGGCCCCCAAGTGTCCATGGGAGATTGAACTGGCCCCTAAGTGTCCAAGGGAGATTGAACTGGCCCCCAAGTGTCCATGGGAGATTGAACTGGCGCCCAAGTGTCAAAGGGAGATTGAACTGGCCCACAAGTGTCCAAGGGAGATTGAACTGGCCCCCAAGTGTCCGAGGGAGAGTCAACAGGTACATTAAAATTTGTACTGAGACTAATAATTTGTTGTATTACCAGGAAAGACTTGATATCTTGATAGTTTGTCACTATGCCATTGTGAACCAATGCAAACTCTGAAATTAAACAACAAATAAACTAATAAAGGAGTGCCTTTGCCTACATTGATAGGGATAGAAAAAAAAATTAATTTTGCTCAATCGTGTGATAAAATCTTAGAAAATGCTTGTCTGTGTGAGGAGAGAAGAAAATATTTGCTGGTTAAAGATACAATTTTAATAGGATTTTAATGAAATAAGACAAATTTAAGTCATTTAGTTTAGTTGCAAAGATATCTGCTGAACATAGAAGCTTTTACTTTTTGATCACAAGACATGGCAAAAAATAGAGTAACATACTGGATTGAAACTAAAGCAAATCAAATAATTAAGTGTCAGTGATTCTCACTGTCAAATGTAATGTCAGGTTTCTGGTGTATAATGTTGACCCTATTCATGTCCAGAATTGTAAACGTGATTGTTTGAAAAGAGACACGTCTGTCTTAAACGAGATAAAACTGAAAGGACACACGCACTGACCATTGTTGGGATCTGATCTGTGGGGGTGAGCATTGGTTGGACTTGGCTCTCCGTGGGTGGCCCAGCGGGTGTGAGCGATCCCCACATGTATGCTGAACTCTTTGTCAAAGTCCATCTTATCTTTGGATTCTGGGGGAAACGAACATAGTGATAGGTCTGTTAAATATGTCATTATGTGATTGTTACATTCAACATTTCTGCTTCTGAGAAATCATATTGTATCATTAAAGCTGCTTTTAAGATTAGTGACTCAATTTATTTATAGACGCCATTTATTTATAATCTCCATGACATAAATAAATAAAGTAATAAAATCCTACTCATCTTCCATTCTCTGAAACTAATGTACCCAAACTGTACGAAATTTACCAACTTGTCCCCCACTGAAGTCACAAATCTAAATGAGCACTAATAAGTCCCTGATAGAATTCCCTGAATGGCTGCTTTTTTCACTAGTAAAATGATTTAATGTAGATGTCTTGTATTAAAACTGTTTATTTATGGGCTGAAAATGTACAATTTCAAAACACATTTCCATTTTTTTTGGATCAATAAAAGAATCTCATCTGATCATATCTTATACTAATCTTTCCTTATTCTTACAATGACACTCTTACACACAAGTAGACGTTTCTTTTTCAAAGATGCATAGATTTATAACAAAGACCTTTTGTTTTCAGAAGCTAGTTAGAACATTGAAGAAAGACTACGGAGAGGAATGTTTATTTCCAAATAGAGACTACAAGGTGCATCCCAGCCTAATGACTCATGGCTTAAAGATGGTGTTAGAGCTGGATTTCTCATAGAGCAATCCCAGGTCATCACAGCCTTTGCTAATCCCATCCACACGCTGGTCGTTGGGTCGTTGGCTTGTCAAAGTGGGACATCTCCCAGTGTCTGACACCTATCACATCCCACAATACCCTGAGTTGACCTTAAACGACCCCAGTGAAAAAAAAAAAAAAAAAAACAATCTCTGATTAAGCCAACTTGAATTTTTGGACCCAATTAAAGAGCAAATCTCAGATGGAGACAGTATCTCAGTGGTTTGTCCACACGCTGGTCGTTGGGTCGTTGGCTTGTCAAAGGGGGACATCTCCCAGTGTCTGACACCTATCACATCCCACAATACCCTGAGTTGACCTTAAACGACCCCAGTGAAAAAAAAAAAAAAAAAACAATCTCTGATTAAGCCAACTTGAATTTTTGGACCCAATTAAAGAGCAAATCTCAGATGGAGACAGTATCTCAGTGGTTTGGGCCAAACCACTGTGTTCACAATAGTTGAGAAGTAAAACTACAAACACCAGAATCTTCTCAAATTGTATCAAAGATACAGACAGTGATTTAAGCTTTTTTTTTCATAATTCTCTAACAAGAAACTCTTTTTGGACTAATAAAATCACCTTTTGGGCTGACTTAGCACATCCATTAGCAATAATTAAGGCATAGATTTTGTGATGCTATCTCAAATGGGGATTAAAGTATTTTTTTATATGATAAGGGAATTAAGAAATGTAATTTTAGTAACGCCAGGTGAAAATCCAGAGAATATTAATAAATAGATATGTTAAGTATTGTAGACAGGTGTGGTTGACAAGATCATAAAATCATGATAAAGTCTGTGTGAATGCCAAGATGGTTATGAAGCATTGATATAGGCGTCCATCTAACTGGCATACAATGAGTTTGATACATTTCAAATTAGCTTTGATATAGGTGTCCATCTAATTGGTATACAATAAGTTTGATATGTTTCAGTGTAATGTCCAGCTGGTTGAATAATGCTTAAGAAGTCATTCAGTGCAATGTCCATCCAATCTGTTGAATAATGCTTGAGAAGTCATTCAGTGCAATGTCCATCCAATCTGTTGAATAATGCTTGAGAAGTCATTCAGTGCAATGCCCATCCAGTCTGTTGAATAAAGCTGGACAAGTTATTCACTGCAATGTCCTGCCAGTTTGATCATATTTGAGGAATAGTACTGTACCTTGCGCTAACTTAGGTGTGGGGTTGAAATAATTCTAGGCTCACCTTGTACTAATTTCTCGAGAGCGGCCACCTTCCCCGTCTGTTTGATGATTTTAATTTCACAGTCGCAGCCACTTTTAGCTGCAGATCCTTCGAATGCGACTCCTGCAAGAAGAAGGCAATGTTTAAGTTAACAGTAGAGTTTGGCTTTCATTAAACCACAAGTTACACATGTGTCAGTACGGTGTCGGAAGAAAACAAATAGTGGAGCCAGATTTCTTTAGGCTTGAAAAGAAAAGACAAGACAATTAATTTTGAGGCCAAATCTTCAAGTCACCTAAACCTAATGATCACTAACAATCTTCCTGTGCTGAACATTGAGCTGCATTGACTTTACTGAGATCTTCCAAAACACAAGTTTTATTTTGTAATTTACATTTATCTGTTGTTTATTGTATTGTATTGTCTGCTGAAGACAGCACCTTGTCCAAACGTCTGCTTAATTGTCTTGTCTTTTATGTTCAATCCTAAACATATCTTGTCCCATAATTATTTACTTAAAATGGCTTGAAGGCAGTCCTTCATAGATTGGCAGCAACAACAAAAAAAGACAAAGATAGGGGGATGATTCATAAACAAAGATTAAGATAGGGGGATGATTCATAAACTAAGATTAAGATAGGGGGATGATTCATAAACTAAGATTAAGATGGGGGGTGGGGGTGGTTTAGAAACAAAGATTAAGATAGGGGGGCGGTTTATAAACTAATATTAAGATAGGGGGTGGTTTAGAAGCAAAGATTAAGATAGGGGGTTGTTCAGAAGCAAAAGAACACAAGAAACCAGGAGAATATAATTTCTGCTACTGGGAAGAAAACAGTGACTTTGGTAGATCAGATATATCCATGTTAACAGAGTGGTCAGCGTTAGGTTGTCACAGTCAGAGTTAGCCAGTGCCTAAGGCAAAGCATTTTCTCTGGTCATAGACTCATACCCAGACCTCTGCTGTTCTTTTAATCTATTTAATCATTTAGTGATCAACGACCAACAGCTCCATAGGATTACACGCAGATCACTTATTTAATCATCCATAATGACATTTAAACAATCAGGGCCCGCATGCAGCACTCAAAATACTTTGTCAGCGGATAGATTTGTATAAATATGGCCTCTGAATCCAACAAAAATTGCCAACACTTGACTTATTGTAACAGCAGATTAGCATCTGGTACGACCTACACCAAAGTGTCACAACCTATCCTTCAAAGCAAACAGCTGTCACCACCTATCACTGTCCCCCACCCCTGTGCTCCTACATGCAGCACTTTGAAGGTGCAGCTTCACTAGAGTGCTGTAATGCTGTTTGATCCTATCTCAAACAACATCAGACTTTTGAATAAACTCCTACACAATCGTCAATCAAACATCTTCAAAACTGAACAACCCCTTATCAGATTGACGGTTGGATGATCACTGGGAAGACGCATTCTAGAAATGAATACTGTTGCCTTCTATTGTGAGAAATTAATCTCCTGTGTTAAATTTATGGCTCGTTCAAACAGTGCCTGACAAAGGACGATACCATAGAGAAATACAATAACAAAAAATGCGACACCCAAAACAGTACCAATTACAATTAAAAAGATTTAATTTAGTAATAGTACAATTACATAACAAAAGAAATAATTACAAATCATCAACTTACAGAGTATTGCAAAATCGTGTACCGGTACACAGTTGTTAGTACAATGTGCCAATTCATAATGATGAATGATCAATGCGAATAAACACACATGAGCACACAAAGAATAATACAATTGTCTCGTAAAGTTATTAATATCTCTCTGAATCCCTCTCCCTCTCTCCGTGCCTGTCAATCCCTTATATTTGTGGGTCTAACGACGTGTCAAGAAACGCCTTTACTTTTCTAATACAATCGCGAACATTCGACCAAACACCACTGAGAACAAATTTATTATTTTTAGTTGCTGTCGGCAATAAACACGACAGATCAAAAGACTAAGCCACGACCACCTATGAACGTAGCGTCTCATGTGGGGTCAACCAGAGTGCACGCACAAGGAAAGTGTTGTAAACAAGTCCCACATAACAAATACAATGATACCCTGCACTGGAAATCCAACTTCTGATCGCATTATTCGCCAAAGCACAATAACTAACTATACTGACATGAGCCCCAATCATTGTTTGACCAGTGGCCCGCTCATTGATCAGTGATCCACTCGTTGAACTGTGACCCACCCTTTGTTTGACCAGTCATCCACCACATGTTTTGACCAATGGCCCAATCCTTGTTTGACCAGTGGCCCAGCCATTGCTGGACCGGTGACCAACCCCTTGTTTGACCAGTGACCAACCCCTTGTTTGACCAGCGACCAACCCCTTGTTCGTCCAGTGACCCACGCCTCGTTTGGCCAGTCGCCCACCCATGATTTAAAGACTAACCTGCTGAATCATAGCCTCGGTACTCCAACCTCTTGAGACCATTGATGAGCTTCTGTAAGATTTCTTGTCTAGTGGCTGGTACTTGGTAGTTGAGGTAAGCAAAGATACCTGTGAACATAGAACACAATCATAGAAGGACATGTCTTATAGGATGCCTCAGTCTGTCAACATAGAACACAATCATAGGGACCATGTCTTTTTGGATGCGTCAGTCTGTCAAGATTTATTTCATATTAATGTATCTTTCTGTGCAAATGTGTTATTAGAGGTGTGTTACCAGTATTTCAAGTTCATTATTAGAGGTGTGTTACCAGTATTTCAAGTTCACACGTAGAGCATGCTAATCTAAAGTTGGGAAAGCCCCCCCCCCCAATATTACACCAAATGTTAAAAGGTTCATTTTTAAGAAAAGACCATAACTTCATGTACATCCAGACATTGGACACTTTTTTCTGGACCATTTTTGTTCATGTAACAAAATGTAAAAACACATAAAAACATTTATGAAAATGCTTTGCCCCTAGCTTAATATTTCACTTGCTGGCTTCTGTTAGTTGTTTTTTTTTACCAATGCAGTTCCAAATATTTCATTAACAAACTCTGTAACTGTGTACAAACATTATTGTTGTTTTGTTGGGTTTTTTTTTGGTGGTTTTTTTGGTTACCTATGCAGTTTGCAAGACTTCAAAAAGACTTCTGTAGCTGTGTGTTACGTTTATTGATTTTGTTACTAACCATTTGATTTTCATGATGATAACATACTTTGACCTACTTATGGCAACTTTAAATTTGAAGGTAGACAACTAACATTCGCAGATACTATCACCAACAACAACTAACAATGGCAGATACTTATCACCAACAACTACTAACAATGTCAGATACTATCACCAACTTTTGCATTTCCCTCAATTTGAATTTCCCAAAATAATCAGAGTTGATTGTAAAAATGTAAGAAAATCTAAGCTTGAATGTGACAGTTGAATGAGACCGTTGAATGAGGTGGTTGAAAAAGACAGTTGAATGAGACGGTTGATTGTCCTGAGATAAGATGGACAAAAATTCTAATGTGCTTGTTCTCTGACTTCATTTATTCATGACTGGTCAGATGAGTTCACTAGATACATAAAGATAGCTGTATCTACTTACATTAAACTGAAGCTGAACTGTAGATGACAGAGGGGATTGAATAGAAATCAAGTTGTTAAATGTATTATGCACTTTCAACGTGTTCAAATATATTCAAATGAAGCAATTGTTTTAGGTATATACAGCCCTTAGTTCATCAAACATATATTCAAATGAAGCAACTGTTTTACCTATATACAGCCCTTAGTTCATCAAACATATATTCAAATAAAGTAATTGTTTTTACCTGTATACAGCCCTTAGTTCATCAAACATATATTCAAATAAAGTAATTGTTTTTACCTGTATACAGCCCTTAGTTCATCAAACATATATTCAAATGAAGCAACTGTTTTACCTATATACAGCCCTTAGTTCATCAAACATATATTCAAATAAAGTAATTGTTTTTACCTGTATACAGCCCTTAGTTCATCAAACATATATTCAAATGAAGTAATTGTTTTTACCTGTATACAGCCCTTAGTTCATCAAACATATATTCAAATAAAGTAATTGTTTTTACCTGTATACAGCCCTTAGTTCATCAAACATATATTCAAATAAAGTAATTGTTTTTACCTGTATACAGCCCTTAGTTCATCAAACATATATTCAAATAAAGTAATTGTTTTTACCTGTATACAGCCCTTAGTTCATCAAACATATATTCAAATAAAGTAATTGTTTTTACCTGTATACAGCCCTTAGTTCATCAAACATATATTCAAATAAAGTAATTGTTTTTACCTGTATACAGCCCTTAGTTCATCAAACATATATTCAAATAAAGTAATTGTTTTTACCTGTATACAGCCCTTAGTTCATCAAACATATATTCAAATAAAGTAATTGTTTTTACCTGTATACAGCCCTTAGTTCATCAAACATATATTCAAATGAAGTAATTGTTTTTACCTGTATACAGCCCTTAGTTCATCAAACATATATTCAAATGAAGTAATTGTTTTTACCTGTATACAGCCCTTAGTTCATCAAACATATATTCAAATGAAGTAATTGTTTTTACCTGTATACAGCCCTTAGTTCATCAAACATATATTCAAATGAAGTAATTGTTTTTACCTGTATACAGCCCTTAGTTCATCAAACATATATTCAAATGAAGTAATTGTTTTTACCTGTATACAGCCCTTAGTTCATCAAACATATATTCAAATGAAGCAATTGTTTTTACCTGTATACAGCCCTTAGTTCATCAAACATATATTCAAATGAAGTAATTGTTTTTACCTGTATACAGCCCTTAGTTCATCAAACATATATTCAAATGAAGCAATTGTTTTTACCTGTATACAGCCCTTAGTTCATCAAACATATATTCAAATGAAGTAATTGTTTTTACCTGTATACAGCCCTTAGTTCATCAAACATATATTCAAATAAAGTAATTGTTTTTACCTGTATACAGCCCTTAGTTCATCAAACATATATTCAAATGAAGCAATTGTTTTACCTATATACAGCCCTTAGTTCATCAAACATATATTCAAATGAAGCAATTGTTTTACCTATATACAGCCCTAAGCTCATCAAACATATATTCAAATGAAGCAACTGTTTTACCTATATACAGCCCTAAGCTCATCAAACATATATTCAAATGAAGCAACTAATTTACCTATATACAGCCCTTAGTTCATCAAACATATATTCAAATGAAGCAATTGTTTTACCTATATACAGCCCTAAGCTCATCAAACATATATTCAAATGAAGCAATTGTTTTACCTATATACAGCCCTAAGCTCATCAAACATATATTCAAATGAAGCAACTGTTTTACCTATATACAGCCCTAAGCTCATCAAACATATATTCAAATGAAGCAACTGTTTTACCTATATACAGCCCTTAGCTCATCAAACATATATTCAAATGAAGCAATTGTTTTACCTATATACAGCCCTTAGTTCATCAAACATATATTCAAATGAAGCAATTGTTTTACCTATATACAGCCCTAAGCTCATCAAACATATATTCAAATGAAGCAACTGTTTTACCTATATACAGCCCTTAGTTCATCAAACATATATTCAAATGAAGCAATTGTTTTACCTATATACAGCCCTTAGCTCATCAAACATATATTCAAATGAAGCAACTGTTTTACCTGTATACAGCCCTTAGTTCATCAAACATATATTCAAATGAAGCAATTGTTTTACCTATATACAGCCCTAAGCTCATCAAACATATATTCAAATGAAGCAACTGTTTTACCTATATACAGCCCTTAGTTCATCAAACATATATTCAAATGAAGCAATTGTTTTACCTATATACAGCCCTTAGCTCATCAAACATATATTCAAATGAAGCAACTGTTTTACCTATATACAGCCCTAAGCTCATCAAACATATATTCAAATGAAGCAACTGTTTTACCTATATACAGCCATAAGCTCATCAAATATATATTCAAATGAAGCAATTGTTTTACCTATATACAGCCCTAAGCTCATCAAACATATATTCAAATGAAGCAATTGTTTTACCTATATACAGCCCTAAGCTCATCAAACATATATTCAAATGAAGCAATTGTTTTACCTATATACAGCCCTAAGCTCATCAAACATATATTCAAATGAAGCAATTGTTTTACCTATATACAGCCCTAAGCTCATCAAATATATATTCAAATGAAGCAATTGTTTTACCTATATACAGCCCTAAGCTCATCAAACATATATTCAGCTCTCAGCTCTTTCTTTTGTTGTTGTTTTTTTTAATGATTTAATCTCCTTATATATTTTTTTTTTTCAAGCATTTCTTCCCCCCAATTTCATAGCAAAGAAAGACTTGGCTCATGACTTTTTAACACGCTTCCATTGTACAAATTTAATAGCAAAGAAAGACTTGGCTCATGACTTTTTAACACGCTTCCACTGTACAAATTTAATAGCAAAGAAAGACTTGGCTCCTGACTTTTTAACACGCTTCCACTGTACAAATTTAATAGCAAAGATTGACTTGGCTCATGACTTTTTAACACGCTTCCACTGTACAAACTTAATAGCAAAGATTGACTTGGCTCATGACTTTTTAAAACGCTTCCACTGTACAAATTTAATAGCAAAGAAAGACTTGGCTCATGACTTTTTAACACGCTTCCATTGTACAAATTTAATAGCAAAGAATGACTTGGCTCATGACTTTTCAACACGCTCAACTGAGTGACCACCTGGCTCTAGAAATACAAGCATGCTCTAGGGACACAGAGAGTTTACCGGTCATGTGTACCAAGCAGGGCTGCCACACCTTGGGACATTTCCCAAGATCTTGGGAATTCACTACCCTATCCAGGACAAAAACTCACTTTTTTAAAACAAAACTCTTACGTATTATCATGGGGAAATTTTGGGAAATATGTTGACCAAATCTTGGGAATTTAAAAAAAAAATTGAGTTGCAGCCCTGGTACCAAGTGCTGCGTCCAATTAATTTTGCATCACTGTTACCTAGTTAAACTCTAATTATTTGATCTGTTCGTTGGCTGTGTTAGTCCCTCAAACATCGTGTGATGTGTTAGTCCCTCAATCACCGTGTGCTGTTATTCAACCAATGAATGACGAGCGCCGTTTTAGTCAACCAACCAATCAATTATTCTTTATCTGTACCAGGTTTGCACCGGTTGATCGGCAGATAATCGGTTATTAACCCCATAACTATTAATCAGTAATCGGGTTTTGGGGGGACAGATTAATCAGCTTACAGCAAAAACTGCACCAAAATATCGATCATTTAAACCAGTGGTGCTCAAACGTGTCCCGGTCATCGAAAGCATTATAAGAGCGATCAGAATAAATTGTGCACGACCCGCTACGGACGCTAACATGACGTAAACCAAAGTAACATTGTGACATAGAGATTGGACAACTTCATCAAAATACACAGTCAACTCTCTACACGGGCATAATTCAAACATGAGCCGACCGATGTGATCAAGCTGCACGTTAGCAGTGCAGTGGTGACGACACACTCTGTCCAAGTTTTAGCTCTAAACCCCAAAAATTAGCTTTTCTTGTTCTTCGAGGTACACATGAAAGGGTTACCGGAAATTTGATCCAAAGAAATTTCGTCGACGGTAAATTCATCGACGGTAATTTGATCGAACGGAAATTTGGAGGAATCTTTTTTTCCGTTCGCACGTTGAAATTTTCGTCAAATTTCTTTTTGAACGCACTATACTATTTAGTAAAACAAAATAATTCGTTCAAAAAGAAATTTGATGCAAAATTGTGACGTAAGAATTGAAAAGAAGATTCGACCAAATTTTCCGTTCGATCATATTACCGTCGACCAATTTACCGTCAACGAAATTTCTTTCTATCAAATTTCCGGATACGCACGAAAGAAATAGGATGCCACTGATTTCACGAACTAAAATTCCCGATAACTGCACTAAATGATTGGTCCGTGCTATTTTCTTTTGTTTTTGCTGAAATGGTGAAATAAATCTGCCGTGTAAAAACGGGGCGGGACATTAGAATATTAATATAAAATGAAATAATAAAAAATGCATACAAAGGATCTAAACGAAACACTTTCTTTTAGGGGTTGTTTAATTGCCGAATAAGAACCCCCCCCCCACCCCATTCTAATTCAACAACTGCATTACTGATACAAATGTATTTTGAACCACTCAAACGAAAATCTCGAGAATCGCTCAGAATATCTCTTATACAAATGGTTCAAAAGTACTACCAGAAAATCATCTTAAAGTACTACCAGACAATCATCTTGAAGTACTACCAGGCAATCATCTTGAAGTACTAGCAGACAATCATCTAAAAGTACTAGCAGACAATCATCTTAAAGTACTAGCAGACAATCATCTTAAAGTACTACCAGACAATCATCTTAAAGTACTACCAGACAATCATCTTGAAGTACTACCAGGCAATCATCTTGAAGTACTAGCAGACAATCATCTAAAAGTACTAGCAGACAATCATCTTAAAGTACTAGCAGACAATCATCTTAAAGTACTACCAGACAATCATCTTAAAGTACTATCAGGCAATCATCTTGAAGTACTAGCAGACAATCATCTTAAAGTACTAGCAGACAATCATCTAAAAGTACTAGCAGACAATCATCTTAAAGTACTAGCAGACAATCATCTTAAAGTACTAGCAGACAATCATCTTAAAGTACTAGCAGACAATCATCTTAAAGTACTAGCAGACAATCATCTTAAAGTACTAGCAGACAATCATCTTAAAGTACTAGCAGACAATCATCTTAAAGTACTAGCAGACAATCATCTTAAAGTACTA
>CAXITT010000054.1:262944-290712 GCA_964033795.1 Lymnaea stagnalis | reverse complement strand
CTATGACAATAAGACATTATGATTTATTGATTGGTTACAGCAACCTATGACAATAAGACATTATGACTTATTGATTGGTTACAGCAACCTATGACAATAAGACATTATGATTTATTGATTGGTTACAGCGACCTATGACAATAAGACATTATGATTTATTGATTGGTTACAGCAACCTATGACAATAATACATTATGACTTATTGATTGGTTACAGCAACCTATGGCAATAAGACATTACGACTTATTGATTGGTTACAGCAACCTATGACAATAAGACATTATGACTTTTAGATTGGTTACAGCAACCTATGACAATAAGACATTATGACTTATTGATTGGTTACAGCAACCTATGACAATCAGACATTATGATTTATTGATTGGTTACAGCAACCTATGACAATAAGATATTATGACTTATTGATTGGTTACAGCAACCTATGACAATAAGACATTATGACTTATTGATTGGTTACAGCAACCTATGACAATGAGACATTATGACTTATTGATTGGTTACAGCAACCTATGACAATGAGACATTATGACTTATTGATTGGTTACAGCAACCTATGACAATGAGACATTATGATTTATTGATTGGTTACAGCAACCTATGACAATAAGACATTATGATTTATTGATTGGTTACAGCAACCTATGACAATAAGACATTATGATTTATTGATTGGTTACAGCAACCTATGACAATAAGACATTATGACTTATTGATTGGTTACAGCAACCTATGACAATAAGACATTATGATTTATTGATTGGTTACAGCAACCTATGACAATAAGACATTACGACTTATTGATTGGTTACAGCAACCTATGACAATAAGACATTATGACTTTTAGATTGGTTACAGCAACCTATGACAATAAGACATTATGACTTATTGATTGGTTACAGCAACCTATGACAATAAGACATTATGACTTATTGATTGGTTACAGCAATCTATGACAATAAGACATTATGACTTATTGATTGGTTACAGCAACCTATGACAATAAGACATTATGACTTATTGATTGGTTACAGCAACCTATGACAATAAGACATTCTGAATTATTGATTGGTTATTCAACCGTATAAATAACCAATTAGTGCCATCTTATTTAACTTAAACACTTATCTATTTTAGTTGACAAAGTGGACACAAACGTCTACTCATTTGTTTACAAGATGCTACAAATTTTTATTATAATAAAAAAAGTTTTATTACCTATCAATGGCTTTTATTTAGCCACAAACCAATGTCCCCACTAGTGTTGATTTCTAGTGTAAAGGACAGTTTAGAAAAAAAAGAAAATTAGAAAGAAATTTTAGGAAAACATGTTAAAACAATCCTAACGGCCCATGACATTCTGTACACTTCAACAAAATAACCTAAACACAAGCATATTTTTTTATTTCTAAATGCCCTCGAGGGCCGCAGTTTGCCCGCCCTGGAGGGCCGCCCAATATTAGATGCCGGGCCGTAGTTTGCCCGCCCTGGAGGGCCGCCCAATATCAGTTGCCGGGCCGTAGTTTGCCCGCCCTGGAGGGCCGCCCAATATCAGTTGCCGGGCCGTAGTTTGCCCGCCCAATATCAGATGTCGGGCCGTAGTTTGCCCGCCCTCGGGGGCCGCAGAATGTCAGTTGTCGGGCCGCAGTTGTCCCACCCCATCTTCAAACGACTGTTGGTGACTTTTCCAATGTAACAATTTGATATGGCATGCAATTTTATACCATGGGATGCACGCAAGCCACCAGTTTGTATTGATAGCGGGTAATGTCTGTTAAAATATACACGTTTTTAGTGTTGTCAGCTGACAGAGTCCAACTAAATTTAAATTTATTTTTCATCGCCTCTGGCAAATCTTTTGAAATATAAAATGTCATTTTTGCTCTTCGTTGTGTGGAGAGAGAAATCTCTCTCATCGACTCTTCTTTGTTACTGACAATGAAAACCATATCTATCCTTTGAGAGTTCCTCCCATGGCCCCATAAAATCCCCCAAGCCTTTCACCGCCCCCCTGCACAAATCCACCACCCCCTGGACAAATCCACTGCCCCTGGACAATTCCACCACCCCCTAGACAATTCCACCACCCCCTAGACAATTCCACCACCCCCTAGACAATTCCACAACCCACTGGGGATGGTACCTCCCACTTTGAGAGCCACTGATTTGAATTAGAAGGACACACACGTGAAACGGAAGCGTCAAGGCTTTTATGTGAACAAACTTTTCAAATCATCAACCAGAACACGTCTGTCCCGGATTCACGGCTCATGAATTGAATTCAGGGATCACGGTCTGAACTCGGAGATCACGGCTTGAACTCGGGGATCACGGACTGAATTCGAGGATCACGGCCTGAACTCGGAGATCACGGCCTGAACTCGGGGATCACGGACTGAATTCGAGAATCACGGCCTGAACTCGAGGATCACGGCCTGAACTCGAGGATCACGGACTGAATTCGAGGATCACGGACTGAATTCGAGGATCACGGTCTGAATTCGAGGATCACGGTCTGAATTCGGGGATCACGAACTGAATTCGAGGATCACGGCCTGAACTCGGGGATCACGGTCTGAACTCGGGGATCACGGTCTGAATTCGGGGATCACGGCCTGAATTCGAGGATCACGGCCTGAACTCGGGGATCACGGTCTGAACTCGGGGATCACGGTCTGAACTCGGGGATCACGGTCTGAACTCGGGGATCACGGTCTGAACTCGGGGATCACGGTCTGAACTCGGGAATCACGGCCTGAATAAGGGGATCACGTACTGCATTCAGGGATCAAGGACTTAATTTACGCATCACGGATCATTGATTAATAGTTGAGAACCTAAACATAGGTCCACATAAACATAACGGCCGTATGTCGTAAGTAGAATGGGCTTGACATCTAGCTAAATATAACACATTAATACTCGGCATGTAATATGCATTTAGTTCTGTTCAGACAAGGACAGACTGCGCCCAATGAGTGGAACGAACCATTGGACCATGACATGGCCTTAAATCGGGCTACGCTGACAGCCCACTGGTATGCAGAGCTGGGCGTTCTTGGTCCGAGCTAAGAACAAGCCAGAAACAAGTTGCTCTCTGTTGGCTGTGTACTGCTTTGTGGAGCTGGCTGGTGCTGGTCCGGTGGCGTAGCTAGGGTTTAGTGCCACCCGGAGCGGGTTCATATGTTTGCCGCGCCACGTCCAGTCAATAAACTCTACAGTTGGAAAAAATGCAAACCCTCCATTTCAAGAGAAAGTGCCGTCCAGAACGGACCGCTCCCCCCCCCCTCCACACACACACCCTTTTCCCATGCCACTGTGTTGGTCTAAACTAAGAGACAAGTGACCTTCGTCTTTTTTTTTTTTTACTGTATAACAATAAGTAGCTCTGGATGTTGTTGGTCCCAGCTATGAGACACAAGGGGCCAGGTAAGTAGCTATGGATGTTGTTGGTCCCAGCTATGAGACACAAGGGGCCAGGTAAGTAACTCTGGATGTGGTTGATCCCAGCTATGAGACACAAGGGGGCAGGTAAGTAACTCTGGATGTTGTTGGTCCCAGCTATGAGACACAAGGGGGCAGCTACTGTACTCTTTGGTTCATGCCAGTTTGCCTACATTGCAGTCTACATTCTTGCTAACAGAGAATACGAATAAAAGGTTGAGGTGGAATAACACAGAGACTTTTGAGATGGAATAACACAGAGACTTTTGAGATGGAATAACACAGAGACATTGAGCTGGAATAACACAGAGACATTGAGCTGGAATAACACAAAGACATTGAGCTGGAATAACACAGAGACATTGAGCTGGAATAACACAGAGACTTTTGAGATGGAATAACACAGAGAATTTTGAGATGGAATAACACAGAGAATTTTGAGATGGAATAACACAGAGACTTTTGAGATGGAATAACACAGAGACTTTTGAGGTGGAATAACACAGGAGCATTGTGATGGAAACATACGTTTCAAGTTGGAAAGAAACAGTTTGAAATGTGAAAATGTTGACATATGATTGCATGCCCTTCTGTTTTGACAAATAGCGCTATAATAACGTATATCATGGTGACGTATGCTGCACACTTTAACACAGAGAAAAACATAATGAAAGTTGGGGAGGGGGGGGGGGGAAGGGGGGTTTTAAATACTGGCCGCAAATGACGTGAAAATATTAATTTCAGATGTCAAGCCTGCATTTTAGTGTTAACTCGTAGATCTGATGTGTGCGCAGGTTGGTTGGTGTGGGGGGGGGGGGGGGGGGGGGGAATGGGGGTTTTAAATACTGGCCGCAAATGACGTGAAAATATTAATTTCAGATGTCAAGCCTGCATTTTAGTGTTAACTCGTAGATCTGATGTGTGCGCAGGTTGGTTGGTGTAGTAACGATGCTGCTGATAAGATCTGCCTGTAAGGTGGTCCTCAAAACTCATACGTTTGTAAACATGGACATAACATTCAATGAGTCAGAACATTACATAGCAGTGCTTATTGCTTCGCAGATTGTACATTACATAGCAGTGCTTATTGCTTCACAGATTGTATATTACATAGCAGTGCTCATTGCTACACAGATTGTACATTACATAGCAGTGCTCATTGCTACACATACTTTTCATTTATCCCCTTGTCTTTCATAAACAATTGTTTACACCATGACATTCCATGACATTCCATTCACGCCAGATATGACAGTTGACATAGAATATCACGCACACTGTAAACCAGGGGTCTCCAAACTACGGCCCGCGGGCCGCATAGACCTTTTTTGTCTATGGAAAAAAATACGGAAATTTACGTGTATTCTGCCAAGATCAGACGCCATTTACGTGGTCGTTATGTTTTTACCGAATTAAAATAGAGGCGCGCAGTAGTGCGTTATGTTTTCTAACGGATCATGACTTGGCAAAACCTAGGACGTTGCTTTGTTTTTCTACTTCCGTTCACAGTCAATGAGATGAGATGATATAACGTCATCTAGTGGCGGAGCTTTGCCCGCCGTGTTGCAGACATGGGTGAAAACATTGTGACTCTAATAGCGAAAAATACAAGCAAGTTTCGCCAATTTTTAATTGAAACGGATGAATCGCTGGACAGATGTCCCACCTCTCAACTGCTTGTGTTCTTTTAGAGGTGTGGATGAAGACATGAACATAACACAAGAGCTGGCTTCCCTACATAGTATTTATGACACTGTTACAGGAGAGGATATATTCAATGAGTTGAAAAAAAACAACATTTGCTGATTATAACTTGGACTGGACTAACCTCAGTTGCCTGAATGTTGATGGAGGAAAGAACATGAGTGGCATAAAGAAAGACTTGGTTGGACAAGTGAAGCAGATGTGTAATGAGAAAAATCATTTGCAACCAATGTTCTTGCACTGTATTATTCAGGAGAAAACTTTGTCTGAAAAATATGTGGACATTAGCAGCGTACTGAATCCTGTGGTAAAGAAGGTTAATTTAATTTGGTCACATGTGCTCAACCATAGACAGTTCAGAGACATGTTAAAAGATACAGACACAGAATCGCAAGATATACCATATTACACAGCAATAAGATGGCAAAGTTGTGAGAAGTTCTGAGCAGAGTATTTAAGTTAAGAAAGAAATAGGTGGCTTCCTGGAAAGTAAAGGCAAGCCACAGCCATCACTGACTGATGAAGAGTGGGTATGGAAATTGGTCTTTGCTGCAGACATAACTAGTCATTCAAATTTTCTGAACCTTAAACTACAAGGAAAGGAAAATCTAGTTTCTGATCTATACACCTTTCTAAAGGCCTTCAGATCCAAATTCGTCTTGGTTTTTGGAACAAATACATAGTCAAACAACTTGAAGCACTTTCAGCAGTGGACGGTCTTCATGGCTGAAGCAACAGCGGAGTTCCCCACGTCATTTGTATGCGAGATCATCAGACCCCCAGCTGCATTGTCAGCAGCGGTTTTCTGACATGGATTCAAAGGCAGAAGAAGTGAGCCTTTTTCAAAACCCATTTGAAGCAGATGTGGCCAGTCGCCCAGATGAACTGCACCCGGAGGTCATTGAGTTGCAAGCAAATGACCTCCTTAGGGACAAGTTAAAAGAAGGACCATTGTTTTTTTTTAACTAGTTCGCCCAAGGAAGTCTTTCCTAATTTCAAAACATTGTACCTTTTAGACTTTGGAACAACATACCTGTGTGAACAAACATTTTAAAGAACGAAATTCGTGGTGAACAATTTGAGAACAACTTTGTCCGATGATCATCTCAGGTCAGTGTTGATGTTGGGGACATCAAATCTAAATCCAGAAATGTCTGCTAATCACTGCTAGTTTGGCATCCAGGAAACAAGTTCACCATTCATACTAATACTAATACATGTGTTCATGTGTCGTGTATCAATGTGTGATTAAACAATAACTGAATGAAATAATACTACATAAATAATTAGAAGCAACATCCGTGTTTTGATTCTTTTTTATTCGGACCTCGAGTGTGTATGCGGCCCCCGGACTGCTGTTTGATAGTTAATGCGGCCCTCGGGCTGAAAAGTTTGGAGACCCCTGCTGTAAACGAACAATCATTGTTGGCTGGCCTTCTCTCTTAGTGGTAAACCTTTAGTGTTCTCTTAGCCCTAAACATATAGTGTTCTCTTAGTCGTAAATATTTAGGTTACAACGAGGAGAATGGGTTAATTAGATTTTGCTTGATGAAACTAATGGCCCGTCAAAAATGACGGAAGAACACCTTCTTATAAAGATGTAAGGCTATTTTGTAGATTTAAATTCACACTTCCACGAGAAAATTTTGCTTCACATAAAAATCTGGACAATATTTGCAGTTCTTATGTTTAATTAATAGTGATAATAACCTAGGAATTTCTTATTCTCTTAAAGACAAGTTTTGTAAGCCTTTATACATTTTCATTTGAAAATTACAAACTTACAATCGCGTTCTGGACACAGCACTGGGCTTTGGTATTGCTTCGCAAATACCGAGTCTCATTAGACCCGGCTAATGATTCGGATACCTTGAAATACTGTCGATTGCACAGCCTGCACATACCCTGACCCGGGAATGCCGAGTATAAGCACACCCTTCACATACCCTGACCCGGAAATGCCGAGTATAAGCACAACCCTGCACATACCCTGACCCGGAAATGCCGAGTATAAGCACAACCCTTCACATACCCTGACCCGGAAATGCCGAGTATAAGCACAACCCTACACATACCCTGACCCGGAAATGCCGAGTATAAGCATATACCCTGACCCGGAAATGCCGAGTATAAGCACAACCCTACACACGCCCTGACCCGGAAATGCCTAGCATAAGCACAACCTACCCTACACATACCCTGACCCGGAAATGCCGAGTATAAGCACAACCCTACACATACCCTGACCCGGAAATGCCGAGTATAAGCACAACCCTACACATACCCTGACCCGGAAATGCCGAGTATAAGCATATACCCTGACCCGGAAATGCCGAGTATAAGCATATACCCTGACCCGGAAAAAAAAACAACCTGGTCCGGGTGTTTAAACATGTTTATCTTCTAATTTTCTAGCATGAATTCCACCCAATGGAGAGAAATGGAAAGTGCATGTCTAGAATCAGCACATATTTTTAACATAATTTTTTAAACATTTTCACCTGAATTAAATAAATATTCATAAAAAAACGGACTAAATTCAATGTAAACCAAAAGAAACTTCAAGGCTCTGAAGACAAGCATCCACTTGCTGACAATTGTGTGTCATTATTTCCTTAGCAGGATGCAAATCTCAGGTCAAACCATGGCACTTCCTGTTACAATTCATATTTTAGTTCCCATTCTGACTGGCTGATAGTACCGAGTGGCCAAAGTTTCTCTGTGTGTGTGGCATGTGGATCATTTCTGAGTTCTTTCATAGCATTAAATAAAACTAATGTAACGTAAAACTCATGTCATCAGTGAAACAATTGGCTGAACTAAAAAGAAGGCCGGGATGGTATCATCAGTGAAACAATTGGCTGAACTAAAGGAAGGCTGGGATGGTATCATCAGTGAAACAATTGGCTGAACTAAAGAAAGGCTGGGATGGTATCATCAGTGAAAAAATTGGCTGGACTAAAGGAAGGCTGGGATGGTATGATCAGTGAAACAATTGGCCGAACTAAAGGAAGGCTGGGATGGTATCATCAGTGAAACAATTGGCTAAACTAAAAGAAGGCCTGGATGGTATCATCAGTGAAACAATTGGCTGAACTAAAAGAAGGCCGGGATGGTATCATCAGTGAAACAATTGGCTGAAATAAGGAAGGCCTGGATGGTATCATCAGTGAAACAATTGGCTGAACTGAAGGAAGGCTGGGATGGTATCATCAGTGAAACAATTGGCTGAACTAAAGGAAGGCTGGGATGGTATCATCAGTGAAACAATTGGCTGAACTAAAAGAAGGCCGGGATGGTATCATCAGTGAAACAATTGGCTGAACTAAAAGAAGGCCGGGATGGTATCATCAGTGAAACAATTGGCTGAACTAAAGGAAGGCTGGGATGGTATCATCAGTGAAACAATGGGCTGAACTAAAAGAAGGCCGGGATGGTATCATCAGTGAAACAATTGGCTGAACTAAAGGAAGGCCTGGATGGTATCATCAGTGAAACAATTGGCTGAACTAAAGGAAGGCTGGGATGGTATCATCAGTGAAACAATGGGCTGAACTAAAAGAAGGCCGGGATGGTATCATCAGTAAAACAATTGGCTGAACTAAAAAAAGGCCTGGATGGTATCACCAGTGAAACAATTGGCTGAACTAAAGGAAGGCTGGGATGGTATCATCAGTGAAACAATGGGCTGAACTAAAAGAAGACCGGGATGGTATCATCAGTGAAACAATTGGCTGAACTAAAAAAAGGCCTGGATGGTATCACCAGTGAAACAATTGGCTGAACTAAAAGAAGGCCGGGATGGTATCACCAGTGAAACAATTGGCTGAATTAAAAGAAGGCTGGGATGGTATCACCAGTGAAACAATTGGCTGAACTAAAGGAAGGCTGGTGCTGGGATGGTATCATCAGTGAAACAATTGGCTGAACTAAAAGAAGGCTGGGATGGTATCACCAGTGAAACAATTGGTTGAACTAAAAGAAGGCCAGGATGGTATCGACATGATGATGATATAATCTTAATATTTATTAAAATTAAAGTGCGTACGTTGATATCAGAAAACTGAAAACTGCTAAGAGCTAACAACAAAACGTCAGGGGTGGCTTGAGAATTTCAGAAATTTCTTGGCGGAGCTTGTTTTTTTCTTGTTGTTTTGTGTGGGTTAAATGTGCATTTTTTCTGATTTGAATGTTCATTTCAAGTTTCCATTGATCGGACTAGTGTCTTATTGTAACTCAACTGCGGATGCACCACACTACCGCCATATACAAATACTGTGATACATTCGGTAGATGTCAGCAGCTAATTTAATTAAAAAAGTTTTTGTTTTGTTTGTTTAAGTATATTATATGTGATAGTAACTTTGGACTCGAGAGTCATGGTCTCCATGTGGCAACTTGAGACAGTGAGGAAGACGAGGAGAAGAGAGCTTGATACAGAGACAGTGAGGAAGACGAGGAGAAGAGTGCTTGATACAGAGACAGTGAGGAAGACGAGGAGAAGAGTGCTTGATACAGAGACAGTGAGGAAGACGAGGAGAAGAGTGCTTGATACAGAGACAGTGAGGAAGACGAGGAGAAGAGTGCTTGATACAGAGACAGTGAGGAAGACGAGGAGAAGAGTGCTTGATACAGAGACAGTGAGGAAGACGAGGAGAAGAGTGCTTGATACAGAGAAAATGAGAGAAACGCCGAGAGCAGAAGTGAGCTTGACAGAATAAGCTAGAACATTGATGGAAAGAAGTGTTGACTATCTTACGGCACCAAAGGGAAACAAATAAGGCAAACAATATAAAGTCTATCTCAAATTGCCATCGTATGATTCTTCCTATTTGAGTTATGTCCCTTGTGGGCGTACACACACACAGTCAATATATAGATTGTCATCAAACTCAGGCCTACTTTTCCCTGTTGGCTCCCCAAAGTATCCACCCTCCCTCCACGTACATACATTTCAATGGTTCAAATGTTAAAAGCACAAAACCTTTGACTAAACATGAATCTTGTGTGTAAGTCAATGATCTATGCACTCTACTGGACGCCTTAGGATCCGTTTATGAAGTGAGACTCTATACATCAGGCCTGCACAACTCAAAATGTAAGGCGGGCCGTAATACTTTATGAAAAACTTGTGCGGGCCCAAAGAAAGTAGGACAGAGGAGAAAGCTATTAAGATAATTAGAATATTTCGTGACTTCGCGGGCCGCACAGTGGGTGCTGGCGGGCCGCACGTGGCCATTGGGTTATAACAAACACACGCCACTTTCAGAACGGACCTAAACATGTCTTCAGTTAATCCACACGTATCTTCCTGTGGAGATTATGGGGTTTTGGTGGTTTAAGTACTTAACCAGGTGCGCGCGCACAGTGATGATGTCACATTCTATCCAAGATTATAACAATGTTTCCAATTATTTTTATCATGATATAAAAAGAAAAGAAGAAAACAAATCCAGATTCTTCTCCATTAAATAAAACAATAAACTAATAGTAATGTAACAAGTGGGCAGATCGCAGTCTCCCATAATTTTTTGCCCCCCCCCCCAACCGGGCCTCCTCTTTCTTAATGATCGAAAACTTTAATGTCCATAGAATCATACAAGGAATAATNCAATGTTTCCAATTATTTTTATCATGATATAAAAAGAAAAGAAAAAAACAAATCCAGATTCTTCTCCATTAAATAAAACAATAAACTAATAGTAATGTAACAAGTGGGCAGATCGCAGTCTCCCATAATTTTTTGCCCCCCCCCCCCAACCGGGCCTCCTCTTTCTTAATGATCGAAAACTTTAATGTCCATAGAATCATACAAGGAATAATAAGCTAATTACAGTATTAAGAAGTGGAACAACAAAAGCTGCCCCAAAATAAAAATCTCCCAGGGCGAACAGCCGCCCCTCTCCCTACGCCCGTGGATGGTATACGGTCTTATCGCCCGTGGATGGTATACGGTCTTATCGCCCGTGGATGGTGTACGGTCTTATCGCCCGTGGATGGTGTACGGTCTTATCGCTCGTGGATGGTATACGGTCTTATCGCCCGTGGATGGTATAAGGTCTTATCGCCCGTGGATGGTGTACGGTCTTATCGCCCGTGGATGGTATACGGTCTTATCACCCGTGGATGGTATACGGTCTTATCGCCCGTGGATGGTGTACGGGCTTATCACCCGTGGTGTGGATGGTGTGAGGTCTTATCGCCCGTGGATGGTGTACGGTCTTATCGCCCGTGGATGATATACGGTCTTATCGCCCGTGGATGGTATACGGTCTTATCGCCCGTGGATGATGTACGGTCTTATCGCCCGTGGATGGTATACGGTCTTATCGCCCGTGGATGGTGTACGGTCTTATCGCCCGTGGATGGTATACGGTCTTATCGCCCGTGGATGGTGTACGGTCTTATCACCCGTGGATGGTGTACGGTCTTATCGCCCGTGGATGGTGTACGGTCTTATCGCCCGTGGATGGTGTACGGTCTTATCACCCGTGGATGGTGTACGGTCTTATCGCCCGTGGATGGTGTACGGTCTTATCACCCGTGGATGGTGTACGGTCTTATCACCCGTGGATGGTGTACGGTCTTATCACCCGTGGATGGTGTACGGTCTTATCACCCGTGGATGGCTCACACATGGACCCCACACCCCCCCCCCACCCCTAAAAATATGTATTTACTTTTTTTGCAAACAAAAATAATAATAATAATAATAATATAGGAACTAGGTTCCCATACGTTTCAAAAAACCGATTCAATACCGGATTGCTAAATGTGATAACGATAGTAACATCCCTAGTCCATTATGAATGTTCATGTATTTATGGTCCTGTATTTATGGTCCTGTATTTATGGTCCTGTATTTATGGTCCTGTATTTATGGTCCTGTATTTATGATACCTCGATGTCTATGGTTCAGCATGGTTGGTAATGCATATGGTCCAAGTTGGTGGTTATGCCTATGGTTGGCAACGTCTTTCAGTAATCCACTCGTAGAATAATTTCAAGGTGACCTTACGGGAACTTGTGTAATGCATTAAGACTGAAGCATAGGACGTCATTAATTTCTTGTTTTAAAATCGACATGATACATTATCGCGTAACATCTTGAGCCACTATAAAAAAAAAATACATGGGATAACATTTGTTACCGAGACAGTTACATGAGTTCAGGTGTGTAAAATTTGTTATCGAGACAGTTATAGGAAATCGGATGAGTAAAATTTCAGCACGCAGGTTTGAGAATTAACGGCATTAAGGGGTCGGATTAACTTGAGCAGCTTCCAAGCATACACTCGCGCCAAAAGATTCCTTTCATCCCTGGTTGCCCTGTCCTGTGTGTCAACCGGTGTTTGTTAAGGGAATGATGTGAAAGGAGGCTTGGTGAGGGAAGACACATATTTGCTGTTGGTAAACTGTCGATGCCTCAGCATGTTGGGCTCAGCTGTCGTCATTAGTTTACAGCCGGCCCCCAGGACGATGTGCTCCAGTCACAACGGCCATTGGGTCACATAAAGAAACCAACACACTTACACGTCTGTGCGTCTTGGGTCAACAGTGCGTCGTGTTCTCGCACACATCCAACACAACAAAACCCAACACACTTACACGTCTGCGCGTCTAGAGTCAAACAGTTTTCTTGTTGTCAAACACATCCAACACAACAAAAGCAAACCTTTTCGCAAACAACATCAAGGCCCAAGGTTGCAAACGGCTGATGACATGCTTTAGACCGTAGGCGGACATGAGCATTGGCATTTCGGTGCTTAAGTCAAACACAAGGAGACCACTACTTTGTGACATTACATCTTTCGCTACAACTAAAGTTTGTAATGTTGTTTTGTTCAATCTACAGTCTCATCTCTATGTACAAGTGAAGTTTGTAATGTTGTTTTGTTCAATCTACAGTCTCGTCTCTAGGTACAAGTGATGTCTGTAATGTTGTTTTGTTCAATCTACAGTCTCATCTCTATGTACAAGTGAAGTTTGTAATGTTGTTTTGTTCAATCTAACGTCTCATCTCTCTGTACAAGTGAAGTTTGTAATGCTGTTGTTTTGTTCAATCTACAGTCTCGTCTCTATGTACAAGTGAAGTTTGTAATGCTGTTGTTTTGTTCAATCTACAGTCTCGTCTCTATGTACAAGTGAAGTTTGTAATGTTGTTTTGTTCAATCTACAGTCTCATCTCTATGTACAAGTGAAGTATGTAATGTTGTTTTGTTCAATCTACAGTCTCGTCTCTATGTACAAGTGAAGTTTGTAATGTTGTTTTGTTCAATCTACAGTCTCGTCTATATGTACATGTGTAGTTTATTTCATACATCCATAGAGAAGAAAACTTAGAAGATAAATATTCATCTACATTAGATTCAACAGTCCTGATGTCAAGTCCTACAGTCCTGATGTCCTGTCCTACGTCCTGATGTCATGTCCTACAGTCCTGATGTCATTTCTTGGAGTCCAGATGTCAAGTCCTAAAGTCCTGATGTAATGTCCTAAAGTCCTGATGCCAAGGCCTACAGTCCTGATGTCCTGTCCTACAGTCGTGATGTCATGTCATAAGTCCTGATGTTATTTCTTGGAGTCCAGATGTCAAGTCCTAAAGCCTGATGTAATGTACTAAAGTCATGATGTCATGTCCTACAGTCCCGATGTCAGGTCCTTGATTCCTGATGGTATAAATGTGTGTCATATTGTCACGATGGCATTTCGTGTCATTTACAAAAAATGAGTCTTAGATGACCAAGTTAAGCAACTGATTGGAGTCTGATACACACTATGTGCATGGCCATGTGTCACACGTGTCTTGGGGTTAAAGGTTAACGTAAGAGGGAGTGTCCAATGGACTGGTCCGATTCTATGAGACCAAATATTGACACCCCGTCCTCCATGAGCTGGGCTAACTTCAGCGTAAAATGGCGACAGAATCTTGGCGCAAGAAGGACAGTGAAGGGAGTGGCTGGTGTAACGCGGTCATTCTTTCAATACCATTTCAAATGTATTTGTAATGTATCATAATACCCTAACTTATATAAAAATAAAAGCGAACATATTTTATTTTTAGCCCATTTAAATTGATTCGACTTCCGTAAAAAAAAAAAAAAAAAAAAAATCCCTATCATTGTTTATAATATTCCGAACGCATTTAGTTTAATTCGGGTTTGAGCGTCATGTGGGTACCGTACCCTAGGGCAGTGGTCGGCCAATCGCGGCTCACGTGCGGCTCTTTAGCGACCTGAGTGCGCTCGGCCAGTCGGCTACAAATCGATTTTGACACCGAAAAACATGGCTCTTGACATGTTCTTGAAAAGAAATCTGGCTCTCAAAAACATTTTACTCGTCCTGCTGCTGTTTCGGGCTGTTTTGACTAATGAGTTTGCCGACCACTGCCCTAGTACATTCTTATATATATATTTATATATATATATATACAATAATAATAATAATTAGCTCACCGCGCTATACATAAAAAATATTAGCAGAAGAGACTTAATCATGACATTCAAATAAAATACATTGATGAAATAAAGAACAGCGAGTAACCAAAACAACCAAAACAAATGTATATTCACCCACCCCACCCCAGAACTTTTACATGGCAAACCCTGGACGGCAGCCAGCAGGATCGTTTATGCCCATATTAACAATGTCCATCACATATTTCATTAGTAACCCACTCAATAATTACATTTAAAAAAGCTTTTTTTTTTCAAGACAAACTGCATCCCTACCCACTGTAAAAATGCATGACTAAAAAATCAATAAATTGATTCTATTTCTAGTTTTATTATTTTACTCAGCAGCAAAACTACAAATGATTAGACACAGCTTGAGATCAAGTCTGTCATTACTCTTTAACAGCAGATGGTCATGTTGTTCGCCCGTCAAATCGATAAGGACCTTCTAGTCATCCGGTAAGGGGTGGGTCACGGCGAGTTCCTAAGTGGCTTACTAGACCGTTCCGCGCTCCGGAAAGTCTCTGGCACTGCGAGCAGGGGATAGTTGCGGAACTCGGTGGTCTGAGGCTGCTCTTTCGGGCCAGTCTGCGTTTCTCAACTGTCGCTATCCTTCTGGCTTCCTGAGATTCACTCCCTTCTTGATAGCTCCACTTGGCTCTGTCCCCTAGGCTGTCTGCACCCATTCAATAGGGTTGATGCTGAAAGCCTTTAGTGATGCATTCGGTGTGTCTTAGTATCGTTTTCTGTTACCTACTTGGGAGCGCTTGCCTAGCGTGAGTTCACTGAAGAATAGCTGTTTAGGAAGCCGGTTTTCCTCCATAGGGGCTACGTGTCCTGCCCAACGGGTTGAGACTGCATCAGGGTGGTGAATATACAAGGTGGGTTCGCTCTAGTGAGAACCTCTGTGTCAGGCACTTTGTCTTGGCCACCTGATGCCGAGGAGTTTCCTGAGGCAGGATGTGTGAAAGTTGTTTAGTTTCTTGACGTGACGCTGGTGGACTGTCCACGTTTCACATCCGTACAGCAATGTCGAGAGGACTGCTGCGCTATAGATCTTGATCTTCGTTTCGTGCCTGAAACCTCTCCTGTCCCAAACAGTGCTGCGGAGACTCCCAAATATTGCACTCGCTTTTGCGAATCTGGCATTCATTTCGTCGTCCATGACGACAGATCTTGAGAGTTCCCAAGTAGGTCAATTTGTCCACCGCGTTTAGACGCTGTCCGCTGATTAATGCTGGGTTCAACGTAGGGCTTCCTGGGAGATGGCTGATCCATCACGTCAGTTGTTGTTTTTTTGCGTTGATTGTGAGACCAAAGTTGTTGCAGGCCTCAGAGAAGATATCAACCCCGTGTTGCATGTTGGCTTTTGAAGCAGCGTTGAGGGTACAGTCGTCCGAAAACAGAAAGCTCGTAGATGGTGTTATTTTTTTACCTCGGTTTTTGCTTGAAGCCTCGTGAGGTTGAAGACTGATCTATCGGTGCAGAAACGGATTGGCAAGCCCGTGGTGGAGGAAATATTTGGTATATATATAACACAACTCTTCAACATAAAGTGATGTATGACAAATAGTGATAGCACACCTCTTCAAGAACATATAGTGATGTATGACAAATAGTGATAGCACACCTCTTCAAGAACATATAGTGATGCATTTCTCAAACTACTTTCTTGTTTTGTATATAAATTTATACTAGAACACAAATATAGGATGTATGTCAATGGTTCATATCCAATATCCCGTTAGTAAGCAGCAAGTGCACACAGAGGTTCATTTGATGATGATATTGATTGAATACTTTTATAGCACATGTCCATGCTGTGTTAGCATGCTCACAGCGCTCTAATAACCTAAAATCTATTTAAAGAATAAAGTCTTTAAAAGTTTCTTAAATTAATTTTTATCATTTTCAAGTTCCCTCAAAGGTTGAGACAAACTGTTCCATAATTTAGACGCAATAGCCTCAAAAGAGCGCACTACGTATGACTTCTTTCTGTATCCATCCACACTGGGAACCCTTAGTAAGAACTGTGTTGAAGAGCGCAGGTTCTGTCAGGATACATGTTTAGAAATCAGTTTTTGAAGATATTCAGGTGCAGAGACTTCTATACAGCTCTACACCGGGGACAGAAGTGTGTGGTCAATGTGCTCACTCACAGGAAGCCAGTGGAGAGCTTTAAGAACTGGGGTGATGTGGTCAGATTTTTTTATTCGCGATACAATGCATGCTGCGGTATTTTGTACCTTCTGGAGTCTCTGAATTTGATTTTGAGGCAAACCCCACAAACAACTGCTACATTAATCTAATCTTGATCGGATCAGAGTGACTGACCTCAGCATTGGCTGTTCTCTTATTAAGTTGAGGACGTAGCTGAGCCTGGGCGGGGTAAATGACAGAAACAAGCCCTGACCACAGAACTGATATGAGCGATCATAGTAAGCAAACAACGCACACAGTCAGTGCACACAGAGGTTCATAGCAAACAACGCAGTCAGTGCACACAGAGGTTCATAGCAAACAACGCAGTCATACATGTGACCTTCATATTCATTGCAGTCTAGACCTTCAATGTTTTCATCGATCAAATACTATACATTAGGACACTTCTTTTTAAAAAAGCATAACTGAACAGGAGATTGTTTCACACGATGCATAGAACAATCTCCACACCCCATAGAACAATCTCCACACCCCATAGAACAATCTCCACGCCCCATAGAACAATCTCCACGCCCCATAGAACAATCTCCACGCCCCATAGAACAATCTCCACGCCCCATAGAACAATCTCCACGCCCCATAGAACAATCTCCACGCCCCATAGATCAATCTCCACGTTCCATAGAACAATCTCCACGCCCCATAGAACAATATCCACGCCCGATAGAGCAATCTCCACGCCCCATAGAACAATCTCCACGCCCCATAGAACAATATCCACGCCCATAGAACAATATCCACGCCCGATAGAGCAATCTCCACGCCCCATAGAACAATCTCCACGCCCCATAGATCAATCTCCACGTTCCATAGAACAATCTCCACGCCCCATAGAACAATCTCCACGCCCCATAGAACTATATCCACGCCCAAATAGAGCCTTCTCCAACCTGTTACTACACTATGAGTGTTCATTACCTCCCATATCCTTAACAATTTCGCGGTTGTTTCTACCGTCTTCAGTTCTTGAAAACACACTCAATTCATTGAATGTGTGTTTATGCTTGAATGTTTTGTCCTTACCTTATCATGTGGGTCTGTCAAGTATTGCCCACCGACGTTTGCGCAGTTTCTGTGGAGTCTCCTGTTTTACTCGGAAACAATCACACACACACACGTACGTATACCGTACAGAAATGTCCATCTCCCGCGACGGACGCATCAATGTCGAGAATTGTGTTTGTTGATGATTCGAACCCCACTAGCAGAATAGTTTTACTTATTACATAGCTACTGCTCTCATCAGTGTGATTGAGATTTGATAATGCATGGATGTCATGATAGTTCTGCGTGATGCCACGATAGTTATGCGTGATGCCATGATAGTTCTGCGTGGTGCCATGATAGTTCTGCGTGGTGCCATGATAGTTCTGCGTGGTGCCATGATAGTTATGCGTGGTGCCATGATAGTTATGCGTGGTGCCATAATAGTTATGCGTGGTGCCATGATAGTTCTGCATGATGTGATAGAGCAGTTTCAGTTAACTTCCGCATTGCTTACATATACAGAGCTGACACGGTTGATAAGATGCCCCCCCCCCCCAACCCTCAAATGTCGTTACTTACCTGGCACGGTTGAGGAGATCCCCCCCACTCCCCTATGTCGTTTCTTAGAATACAACAATGCCATCCTGTTTTTCGTGTGATATATGACCTATGACCTATCCTTGACAAGTTTACACGTCGGTGTCTTCTTATTGTTCCCCGTCATTTCTTAGGAAATACGTCTGCATCTTACGGTAGCCAATGTCTGCATTTTACGGTAGCCAATGTCTGCATCTTACGGTAGCCAATGCCTGCATCTTACGGTAGCCAATGTCTGCATCTTATGGTAGCTAATGTCTGTATCTTACGGTAGCCAATGTCTGTATCTTACGATAGTCAATGTCTGTATCTTATGGTAGCCAATGTCTGCATCTTACGGTAGCTAATGTCTGCATTTTACGGTAGCCAATGTCTGCATCTTACGATATAGCCAATGTCTGTATCTTATGGCAGCCAAAGTCTGTATCTTACAGTAGCCAATGTCTGTATCTTACGGTAGCCAATGTCTGTATCTTACGATAGTCAATGTCTGTATCTTATGGTAGCCAATGTCTGCATCTTACGGTAGCTAATGTCTGCATTTTACGGTAGCCAATGTCTGCATCTTACGGTATAGCCAATTTCTGTATCTTATGGTAGCCAAAGTCTGTATCTTACAGTAGCCAATGTCTGTATCTTACGGTAGCCAATGTCTGTATCTTACGGTAGCTAATGTCTGCATCTTACGGTTGCCAATGTCTGCATCTTACGGTATAGCCAATGTCTGTATCTTATGGTAGCCAAAGTCTGTATCTTACAGTAGCCAATGTCTGTATCTTACGGTAGCCAATGTCTGTATCTTACGGTAGTTAATGTCTGTATCTTACGGTAGCTAATGTCTGTATCTTACGGTAGCCAATGTCTGTATCTTACGGTAGCCAATGTCTGTATCTTACGGTAGCCAATGTCTGTATCTTACGGTAGCCAATGTCCGTGTCTTACGCTAGCTTTCAGTGACCTTGATAAGCGCGATAATCTGATTCTTTAAGGGGAGTGCACCAATTCTTTGGTAGATGTTTTACAAATTAAATGTCATGTATGTTTATACCAAACAGTACGAAGGACCCGATACACCCTCCTGGCATATGCCCTAGCAGGGCGCAAACATTTCTACTCACTTTAAGTACCAAACATTTTGAAATTTAAACGTTAAATAAAAGAAAGTGACCAACATAAACAGAGTGGGTTTTTTTCTCTCTTATTTGGTGCACCCCTTTCAGGTAACTTTTGCAAGAAAGTGACGTCATCTCTGTGCATGTTTATCACTGGTCAGGTCTGGACTGGGACTTCCTGGTCTATAAACGGTTATCTAATCTGATACTGAAACTTGAGCAAAAAGGAAGTAACTACGGTAGGTTGAAATAAAAACTAGCATTTTAGGATCCCATTGACAAGAAATAACGTAAGAAAACCGAAGATAGGGGTGGAGGGGGCCCCCGGCCCCGGTCGGAACTTTTTTTTTGTATTTATGTGGGGGGAGGGCATTTTCGGCCAACTGAAGAGGGGTTATTTTTCTAGGAAGGAGGCGGCACAAACCCTGGCGGCGGCACAAACCCTGGCGGCGGCACAAACCCTGGCGACGGCACTGGGAATTTCTCGGCTGTCTACAATATCATGAAGAGTTCAAATGACGATTTGTCATTTCTTGGAACTGCCATGCACACAGCCGGTTTAACAAAACTCACGCACCGACGACACTTCATTAAGGACGGTAGCAACAGCCCCTTGTTGGGAGTTTGGGATAGGGTCGCTCTCCCGCGATCCCGGACGATTGTCAGCAAACAAAAGTCTTCCCGGGAACGTTATTGTCCCTTGAAATCCCGGATACACAGTATTAGGATACAATTTTTTTTATAAACTCGGGCCACTGACAGGTGTTCATTAATTGTCGTTATAAGCCTGGGCCTGTCAACTACAATTAATAAGTTGAGTAGCGCAAGCACATAGGTTCTCAAGCGTTTTCAAGAGACGATCACACAGAGGCGTAGCGAGGTGGGGGCAGATGTCCCCGGGCGCAAGCTAGTTAAGGGCGCCAAAATGTGCTTTGATATTATGATATTGGTAAAAATTATGGGTTTTGAGAGTTGAAAAAAAAAAGGGGGGCGCTTTAAGATGAATCTTGTCCCCGGGCGCCAAACACCCTCGCTACGCCTCTGCAATCACATCCCTATAGAAGTCAATGGACCTTTTACAAAAAAAACTTTGAAAAGGGGATTTTAAATAGGTTAAATTCTTGGAAAGGAAAATATGTTAAAACTTAATGTTCCAAAATAATGTAAATGATCACATATTTAATGACATGTCATTGATGACACATATAATGGCATGCTATTGTCGACATATTTAATGGCATGACCTAAACTGTAATTGAAACTTTAAGACACAAAGTTCAAAAATTAGAACTATTGAAAAAATCACTACTTTACTAAATCTACTGTTTCAGCCGGCAACCCACATCTCTTTCTGAACCCAATTTGAGATCACCTCCCATAGGCTGAAAAGCTGTGCTCTAGTAACTTGATTATCCCCCAGACTTCATGTTTTCCTCTTCTATATTTTGTGGGTCCACGATCAATGTATTAATCATTCTGGCTCCTGTGTTTCAGAGGGGTTCACATGTAACTCTCCATGGTTTTGAAAAGGATACTTCACTGGTAGCAAGGGCTTCTCGGGCTAATCAGCAACGGTATTATGAACTGGGGGTTGGAGGACAGGAGGCAATAGACGCAAATGTTTCAAGTGTAGTCACCTCAACTGTTGCTTTTGGAAGCTTGTTCCAGTTCCTTATTGTCTTTGGCAGGAATGAGGAGCTCATGTACTACCTTTATAATACTTTATAGTATAGATTGTTGTTGTTTTCTCCAAAATCAACAAGTAGGATATATACAAAAATAGATACATTAAATATAGTAGGTCCTAAGCTATAGACATTTAGTAAAGTAGGTCCTCATGTAGTTAAGACATTTAGTAAAGTAGGTCCTAATGTAGTTAAACATTTAATGTATAGACATTAAAATTTAGTAAAGTTGGTCCTAATGTAGTTAAGACAACTACATTAGGACCTACTTTACTAAATGTCTTAACTACATTAGGACCTACTTTACTAAATAAGACATTTAATTGGTTTAGGTTGATTCTATTGTAGCATGACATTTAATAAAGTAAGTTTGGACCTACTGTACAATGAGATTCGGAATGTCAGTTAAGTTGGACTGACCTTACATGAAGTTATCCTTTATTAAGAGTTAAGAATTTAATCAATCCTTCAAATCAATATAAGCCTAATCCCTCTTTAGATATGAAACCACTACTCCAATCCACAATTCATATCAGAAAACCCCAGATTTCATTTCATAGAAACTACCTCTTTTACTTTTCTTCCTTATTTATTTTTTATCTTCTCATTACAATGGACTGAATACACTGAAATAATTTTATTTTTAATATACAGATCCTCTTATCTAAAAATAATGTTATCACACAATTATTTTCAGGTTAAATTATATATTTATATATATATATATATATATATATATATATATATATATATATATATATATATCATAATATATATATATTTTTTTATAATTTATTTTTTATATATAGATCCTCTTATATAAAAATATTATTATCACACAATTATATTCATATTTTATTATATATATATATATATATATATATATATATATATATATATATATATATATATATATATATCATAATAAATATATATCTTTTTATAATGCAGAATACATAAAGGTATAAATACGTTTAAACCTTTGTCTGAAATTTCAATCCACATTTTGTTTACATATGTATGCAAATATTTTTTTTAATAATTTTAATTTTATTTATTCACTTTCTATTAAAATGAAAAAAATATAAACTAATTTAAATCTTTTAATTGGATTACAAAATGATAGGCAATATCTCTGGCATTTCTCAAACGCTGGTATACCGAAGAAACCATGTGCTACAGGGGACTGAAAAATGTATATATTTCAGATTCGCTGCAATGTCCACACATACAAATTAGAAACAAAATACTATAAAGTTATTATTATTATTATAAGTGGTTTTATATAGCGTGGTACTCCAGCCTTGGGCTGGGCTCACCACGCTGTACATACAATTTAACAAACATAATTAAAAACTTTAAAAATTAATTAAGATACATTAATTAAATAAAACAAAACATGACGAGAAGTGTAAAGTAAACTTGCAGCTACACTAAAATGAATAGGTAATAAAAAATTTAGTAGTCACAAAACTGGGCACCAGGAAAAGATCATAAAAAATAGCAGAATACTTGTCTTTCTAGTGTCTATTAGATTTATTATGATAATTTTCTCCAACCACACAAAAAACAACATTGATGACACCATTATGAAATAAGATAGGCCTATTACTTTTTTAACGGAAGGATAACACCCTACAAAAGCTCCTAGAAGGCTAAAACCTCTCAAAGAGAACAAAGAAGGTAATATACACCACTAATATTTGACCAGTTGTAATTTAAGCAAGTTAGATTTGGTCCCTTACCAGAAAAGCAGAGAACCTGCTCAACACATTACAGAGGAAAATTATCAGGAAAATGAATGGTCTTGTGATTGACAATGAAGGATGGAAAAACCATACAAAACAAGAAATTTATCAACTGTACAATGACACAACCATAGTCGCAACAATTAAAAAAGGCAGACTCAACTGGACACTATACTTTGAGAGGATGCCAGATTGTAGAGCAGCAAAAGTGATCTACAGAAAAAAACAACCTAGGAACAGACGGCTCACTGGTCGATCAAGACTGAGATGGATCACCGATGTAGAGAGGACTTACACAAGCTGGTGATCTGAACATGGAGGTCAGAAAGTCATGGATCGATAGGAATGGAATCTGATTATCACTTAACATCCTTAATTCAACTGTATTCAAAGCAGGATTATGCTCCCTGGGTGACTCCACATTGGAATTCAATGGAATAGCCATAAATTATGATTGATAAATCATTACTATAAATTTTGGACCTAATACTTTGTGTTTAGACCTTGTATTAAAAAAAATATGTGCTTTGACTTAGAACCATTGATGTTGAGGAAGGTTTACATGTGTTACATAAGATTTTGATAATTATAAAGGATAAAAATCTGTGTAAGGTCATAAGTAATGCAACAGCTCTGGTTAGTAGGACATAATATTCTTATGTCTTAAACTTAAATTTTAAGTGATACACCTCAGACTCAGTGATTTTGAAAATTTGACTGACTGAATTGCGGAATAGTAAAGAAAATGATTATTATTATTCCATTAATTAGCATTAATAGAAAATAATAATCTATTCTAATAGTATTAGTTGGTAACGGCCTATTAAACTGGAGTAGATTGTACAAGTACAAGATTCCTGCGTAATACTAATACTAATACACTAATTCATCACTAATAGTTTAAGTGCCCTAGCTGCCTAGCTAAGCAGCTAAGCATAAAATAAATATTACTATCATAAATAATAATAGGATAATTAATTACTAAAATTACTACTATTCTAAATTAAATTAGAGGCCTAATTATTATAATTTATAATTAAATATTATGGAAATTTAATTTAATTAGTAGTTAACCATGCCATCCAATTTTTTAATAAATTATAGTATAATATTATAGTATATTATATCTACTCATGTTTATAGTATAGTATAGTAACTGTTACTATTAATCTTATACTTATAATACACAGTAATGATATATACATAAATAATATTATATATAATATATAGCAAGTACTTACCGCACATTTTCTAGCTGTTTTGTGAAGAACGATATCACTCAATTTGGATGATAGAAGCGTCAGTAGCAACGCCAAAATGTAATATATTGAATTAGATCACGTTATCTGTGAGTTATTTAAAATTTCGAATTGTCTGCTCGCCTTGAACTAGATGATAACACTATCACTAATTTTAAAATAATTGAACTTAAGTATTGCCTTTCTATTCACAATCTCTAACAAAATAGCAAAACAATGGTTGCTGTAAGGTGCGACCAGAGCGAATGAATAGGCCAGTTAAGTTTAAAGATATTTATAACATTGCCACGTCTTCTTGGGAGATCCTCGCCGATGCACTATTTTTCTATCAGCCGTGTTTTCTTTCAATCCTATGTATGTAACCTTTGGCCCATTTTTCTAAGGTGTATATCCGGTACCTCTTATGACGCAGACGAGAATTCTATTTTTATGATACCAGGTAGGCTATTCATTGGAGAGGGGTGGGGGGGGGGGAAATAAGCCCAGGGGTGGGGGGGTATGTCCTAGCCTATGAAAACTAGGCTATAAGATTTATGCAGATTACAATTACAATGTAAAATGTAGGCCTACATCCGCTATATACTTTGACAATACATTAAACTGGATCGCTATGCTATGAGATGCTTGAATGATTTAAATGAATTTATTCTAAAATAAGCCCTTACAAATTCACCCTTTCTACTGCATCCGTTTCAGAAGTATAAGCATTAAGAATATTAAAAGTTTTTCCGCCATAGTAAAGAACTTACATTTGGGTATGCTGAATAACAACATTATTATATTAGTATTGTTTATTTGCATTAATGTGATATTTGGAACAAACCTTAGTCTACAAGTCTTAGTTTTAATCGAGATTATTCCAAACAGTTTGTTTTTTTTTTTTGTTTTTTTTAATGAGTGAACGATTTACTTAAAGGATTGTTCTAAAGTCTTAAGTTTTATACAACAAAAAAAATTCATTTAGAAAAAAAGCATTTTTGATTATTTTTTCTTTTTTTTAAATATTTTATTTTGATGTTGGCGTTCCCCTATTTGACTTTCTTGTGAATGTGTAACGTAACTCGTGCTACAATTTCTGTATCTTAAAACAGATATAGTGATTCATCTCTTTTGGCATCATTCAGTCTTCGTGAGACTATGTTCTAGCTTGTTTTTTTTTTAATTTAAATCCTAGAGGCTTGAATTATGATTTCGATCCTGGATTAGTAAACTCGGCTTTAATTTTCGCAGGAGAACATTGACTGCTGATTTTCTGTGGCCTTCCGTCAATCATTAATATATATATATCTATATATATATATATATATTATATATATATATATATATATATATATATATTATCTCTCCCCCTCCCAAACTCCAAGCATCCTCCAAAAACTTTGTGATTCATTTGTTGTAAGTTTACATTATAAGGTCAACTGAAACTTATTAAATGCAATTTAATGTGACACAGATGCCAAACAAAAATTTAACAACTCGTACAAGTGAAGTTGATAAAGGAGGGCTCAAAGAATCTTGAGGCAGCAATCACTTCATTTCGTGGGACTAACAAAGCGTTTTATGTTCTTTATGTCTTAAACGGTCCTAGGAAATATAAGAATGGTGTTCAAATACTGATAGTGATGTTTTGATGTCAAAATGTACGTATTTATCACAGTTATGATAGTGATGTTTTGATATCAAAATGTACGTATTTATCACAGTTATGATAGTGCTGTTTTGATATCAAAATGTACGTATTTATCACAGTTATGATAATGCTGTTTTGATGTCAAAATGTACGTATTTATCACAGTTATGATAATCCTGTTTTGATATCAAAATGAACGTATTTGTCACAGTTATATATATATATATATATATATATATTTATATATATATTTATATGTATATATATGTATAACATACCTTAATTTTAAAATGTACACAGAGTATAAAAATTGTTCTTATCGCGACGCGAAATCCTGACTAATCTGAGAAGCCCCAAGTTTACAATGCCAACTGATGGGGCTATAATTAAAGATAATGCTTTAAACTATGTGTAAAATATGTAATCAGTGCCAAATAAATGAGTCTACTGAAGGGTTTTACTATCGGTGACATAAGCAGAAACAGCATTGCTGAGAATCTGGACTTGTTTAACTATGTAATGTTTGCAATTGTCTAATGAGTAATATTTGATATCCACGTCAGCTTCATTTCTGTCTGAATTTATTATGTCCATTGGTGTAGGCAGACTTCAGAAAAGGGGACATCTCCGTGTAAAAACGTGTGACAAAATATTTGGAATTTGGATGGGAGCATAACAGTTTTCATGGACGTCTGCAAAGGGGGGAGGGGGGGGGGGAGAAAGGAGAGTAAGGGGAGCTAATGCTCTCCCCTGGTTTTTCGCTAACATTTGTTCAAAACACACCATTTTTATGTTACAATATTAGCACTTTGTCAAAATACTATTACTAACATTTTCTAGCTTCTAAAATTTACTTAGGCCACCTAATTACTCGATTTTTCAGACATATAGTTTACTTTAATATTAAAATAATACTTGGTGGTCAAATATGTGCTCATGATTAGCTCTTCTTTGAAAAAAACGTCATTTTGTGTTTGTTTGCGTCCTCATGGGACTGGTTGTCAAAAAGCATTTGCCCCCCCCCCCTTCCACGCTCCTCTCTACCTACACCCTTGCTTCCCACTACAAAAACTTCTGCGGACATGCATGAAGCTGTTGTCAGTTCCGGATAAATGTGAAGGTAAAGTAATGATGTTATGTTCAGCACGGGTACTTAATGGACATCTTCGCAGTGGCGAATATAGAAGGGGGCACTATTTTCTCTACATGAAGGAGCGTCATTTTTCGACGAACTGCAGAGTTTTTATTCTGGAAAGGAAGAGGAAAAAATTTTGACGCCATAACGCTGGCTACGTCACTTCGTCTTGGACATGTCCATAAATAACCTCTTTATAGAAGATGGGGGAGGAAAGGAAACAACACAAGCCGTAAACTGTTCTTAATTAACTAATTGTCCAAGTTAGGATTTTGAGAAAGTGACGTCGTTTCACGACAGCAGAAATTAGTCTAATAAAAAGCACAATATCAGATCAATGGCTCCGTGAATAAGAGACCAAAATTAAACAAGCATGCTTATTTGTTGTTTTTCTACGTTTGTAAATAAGTATCTTGTGTGTATTTATGGTCTTTATCAATGTTTGCCAATAAATTATTAGAAATAAATATGTGTATTATGGTCTTTATCTATGTTTGTAAAATACTTATTAGAAATGAATGTAACTATTATGGTCTTTATCTATGTTTGTAAATAAGTTTTAAGAAATAAATGCGTAACCAACTTAGCCAGTAGGTGGGCGGGACATGAAAGCTTGACCTAGATACTCGGAACTCAGTGACAAACCTAGGAAAGGCTCAGTAGGTGGGCGGGACATTAATGTGTTTTTTTTTTTTTTTAAATTAATTGAATAAAGATTTTACAAATTTAGAACATTTTAGATTTTTTTTTGAATTCTTGCCCCTTTCCCCC
>CAXITT010000054.1:237325-262814 GCA_964033795.1 Lymnaea stagnalis | reverse complement strand
TTTTTTTTTTTTTTTTTTTTTTTAATTATATTAAAAAAAATATTTTAAAATTTTTTAATTTTTTTTTTTTTTTTTTATTTTTTTCCCTTCCCCCCCCCCCCCCCCCGAGCGTGACGGAATTTGCGAACGGCCCCTTAGATACTCCTATCTCAGTGGCAACCCCAGGAGTGGTTGAGAAAGTTAGATACTCCTATCTCAGTGGCAACCCCAGGAGTGGTTGCGAAAGTTAGATACTCAGATCTCAGTGGCAACCCCAGGAGTGGTTGCGAAAGTTAGATACTCCTATCTCAGTGGCAACCCCAGGAGTGGTTGCGAAAGTTAGATACTCAGATCTCAGTGGCAACCCCAGGAGTGGTTGCGAAAGAGCGATAGCTCCGGACGGCTTTTTGGGGGTTTATTCATTAATTATGTAAATGTTGTGTGTGGAGTGGGGGCGGGCAAACTTCTGTAGAGGTTACATGATAATTCATCGACAGACACTTCATCAACAGACACATCATCGACAGACACATCATCGACAGACACTTCATCGACAGACACATCATCAACAAACACTTCATCGACAGACACATCATCAACAAACACTTCATCGACAGACACTTCATCGACAGACACTTCATCGACAGACACTTCATCAACAGACACATCATCGACAGACACATCATCGACAGACACTTCATCGACAGACACATCATCAACAAACACTTCATCGACAGACACATCATCAACAAACACTTCATCGACAGACACTTCATCGACAGACACTTCATCGACAGACACTTCATCAACAGACACATCATCGACAGACACATCATCGACAGACACTTCATCGACAGACACATCATCAACAAACACTTCATCGACAGACACATCATCAACAAACACTTCATCGACAGACACTTCATCGACAGACACTTCATCGACAGACACATCATCAACAAACACTTCATCGACAAACACATCACCAACAAACACTTCATCAACAGACACATCATCAACAAACACTTCATCGACAGACACATCATCAACAAACACTTCATCGACAGACACATCATCAATAAACACTTCATCGACAGACACTTCATCGACAGACACATCATCAACAAACACATCATCGACAGACACATCGACAGATACTTCATCGACAGACACATCATCAACAAACACTTCATCAACAGACACATCATAAACAAACACTTCATCGATAAATACTATTATCGACAAACACTTCATCGAGTCGAAAAAAACATTTCACCTCCACTTTTTATCTAACTGATGACGATCAATGCTACAGACTTCTAACCAACAGTACTTGGCGCATTTTCATATTTTTTTAACGATATGTGGGGGGTGTCAAACTCAATCGCTCGGCGGGCCCAAACTCAAATCACAAGTAAGATTGTGGGCCGAACAGGATAAACATTCAATAAGCTGGAAATTAATCTTTTTTTTTAAAAAAAACCATTTAATTTAAATAAATGAAAACAGAAAAAAGTTTTAATAATTAAAAATCATTGGCATTCCCATTTTCATTCTTATGCCAATTTGTCAGAGCTGGTTGTTTGGCACAAAAAGAGTAAGTTCTTTTATGTTGGGAGTAACGCTCTGTGTCTTTGAGATTCGCATGATGGACTGCAAGTGTTCATCAATGAGACGACTCCTTTGTGATGTTTTTTTTAATCTTCGTCACCGAAAACAGCAGCTCACACATTATATATGTGCTACCAAACATGTTCAAGGTTCGAGCCGTATGGAGACGAAGCTGGGGCATCTCTTCAGGAATGAAACGAGTGAACTGTGCAGGCCCAACCGTGTCGTACTTTACATTTAGTGTCTCATTACACTGCAGCTCTATTAGCTCCATCTGCAAATATGCAGGTGGAGTTTCCACGTCTATGATAAATTAAATGTGTTTTAAAAAAAGCTCGAAATTACATTTCTGTGCTTCAAAGTCACTAAAGCGTTGTGCGAACTCGGCGCGAAGTAAGCTAAGTTTTTCAGCAAAGTGTGCCCTGGGAAACACCATAGCGTTGACTTGGATATAAGTGTACGCCGGTCAAGACCTCGCAGGCCTGCTATAATTTTACGGCGGGTCGGATGTGACCCGCGAGCCTAGAGTATGACACATTTGAGTTAGATGATGCTTCTCTTACTTCAAGAATTACCTTGACCCTTCCTGTTCAAATGCCACATAACTTTTTTTTTTTAAATGCAAATGAACGCATTCTTCAGCCATTGATGGATTTCTTCGAAGATATACCTGTGTTTGTCTGTACCTTGAAGATACATGTGTTTGTCTGTACCTTGAAGATACATGTGTTTGTCTGTACCTTGAAGATACATGTGTGTGTCTTTACCTTCGAGGAAACAAGCGTCGGCCACCAGCGACGATGAAAAGAATCGATTGAATGACTTTCAAAAAAAAAATATGAAAGATGATACTGGCAATTAAAACAATCTCTGATTATTGAAGAATTGGCCAACACTCAACTGATCTCGTCACACCACTGGTGGAATTTTTTTTATTGAGATCGTCAAAAGTTATTGGTTCAATGACCTCGATCTGTATATTTTCGTGGCTTGGCTCATCATTTTGATGTACAAAAAAAAAAAAAAGATAAAATGTAATTGCATTAATTGTAATTTAAATAAATTTTATTGTTATTGTTTAAAGTTTTCAAAGTGAATAAGTTGGATTATACAATTGAAATGATTAATTTTATTGAGATTATTGAAAGTATGTTGATTAACTGTCTTTCGATGTCTAGGTTCTGTCAATCGACAGTGTCTAACATGATTTTTTTTCCTTTGATGAAATGTGTTTGTCATGAACTTTTCTGTCAATGAACTTACCCTTTCTCCCGGTAGGCATTTAGCCAAGGTACTACCCTGCTCGTATTATATTAGATTGGCGTATTTCTCGAACAACAAAATGTTGAACAAATTTTGTTACAAAAGGCGCATTTTTTTCCGAGTTATCTTATACATAATAATAATAATAATAATAATAATAATAATAATAATAATAATAATAATAATAATAATAATAAAGTTTATTAGAAAAGCACGCTTCATCCCCAAAAGCTCGAAGCGTGGCACAAAGTCAACCATATTAAAAAGAGAAATAAAAACAATCTAAAATTTACCACATTTAAAAAAACAGACGCAACACTTTAAAACTACATACGAGCATACCCAGTCAAAGTCTTTCATGCCTAGGCCTAGATGTCAATTATTTCAAAAACACTAATTGTATGTTTACAACTGACGCCTGTGAGACAGGCTGTTTTCCCGTCTGCTGCTTCGTCCGTTATTTATGTCGCACGGACTATTAAATGATGTCCCCGCTTTTGTGTAAACCAGAGCACCACAACCCGTGTGCCGCGAGATGCTGTCAGCTATGCTCTGGCATAAGGGCTCCAGATAGAGGGGGGGGGGAGCTCATAGTGTTACGATGAACTAAATCAATGAACAACATCAAATTGCTAAAATAGAACACTGATAAGCTTAAAGGCGGTAACTTAACTGTAAGCCGATGTATTTTTAAGTCAACCATCACATGTGCACATATACAGTAAGTTTGTCTCATATTTTCTTGTCTCATATTGTCTTGGCTCATATTGTCTTGTCTCATATTGTCTTGTCTCATATTGTCTTGTCTCCTATTGTCTTGTCTCATATTGTCTTGTCTCATATTGTCTTGTCTCATATTGTCTTGTCTCATATTGTCTTGTCTCTTATTGTCTTGTCTCTTATTGTCTTGTCTCATATTGTCTTGTCTCATATTGTCTTGTCTCATATTGTCTTGTCTCACAAGAACTGATAAGCTACCTAATAAAGCAACAAACAAAATCGAGCGTACGTGGATGAACATCATGCTGAACGACTATCTATTTTAAATGCAATATCGTCTACAGTAGCAATAACGAGATGGCCAGTTTGGAAGGTTACCGTCATTTTGGATCAATTCATCGCTCTCCACGTGACAAAACATTGTCAAACAATTATTAAACCAGCTTGTATGCATGGAACTCATTCGATGAAAGCCTGTAGTGTAAATAAGTAGACCAAGTGTTATCGCGCTACAAATCGATGAGACATTTTTTTTAATTTAAAAAAAAAGGAAGAAATGTACAGGTTATTATGCATGTGTAATGAGATTAAAAGAATATTGTATTAAATGATTGTGTTGTGTTCGTGTTTGAGGAGATGGGTCTAATCAGCATTAAAACATGATTCATTCAGATGTAAGGTAATAGTAAAAAAGTGTCTCAACCGGTGTCCATTGATGATAAAACAAAATTCAGATGAACTATTACCAATGATGACCGCATGAGTTAACATCAGAAACTTTTTTAAAAAAGCATTCGTTGAGACGATTTTTTAAAGTGCTGTCTGCAGATAAAATATGGGGTTGGAAATAAAACATTATTATTTCACACTGTTACTACACTGATATACTTTTGAGATCCTGTTGTAATTTAATTTTTTTTTTTACAATATTATAATTAATTCGTGCAGGAATATGAGTTCAGGAAACTTCTAATCAATGTAAAAACACCTGCCCAACAAATATTATATGGCCATACAATATGATCAGATAAAATATAAAAACAATGGGATCATAAATACACCGTTCTAATATTATCTGCAGAAATTATACATATCAATTTTACCTTCAAGTTCAATATATATATTACTGGAATAAATGAATGGCTGTACACCAGGGGTCTCAAACTCACGGCCCGCGGGCCATTTGCGGCCCGCAAGACGATATTTTGCGGCCCACTACATGACATAAAAGTTTAGTGGTAATACAGCCCGCGCATTTCCCCCATTCTCATATCTATAATGTGACCTACCGCGACAGTTTCAGCCGAATCTCACTGAACAGTCTAACTCTGGTTTTCATTATGTTTGTATAGGTTTGAAAATTGATTATATTGGAAAGAAACCGTTTTAAAATCGAACTATTTAAAAAAAAAATTAAAGCATATTATGAGACAAAAATGGTAAAATTGCGGTTTTGAGAAAAGTTTTAAAAGTCACTTAGTGGATAATGCACAACCCTATTTCTTTAAATCGAGGCAATCTGACACAGTATCAAAGAGTCCCTATTAAAATTGCACACAGTATTTACGAGTGATGAAATTTCCGAGCCTGCCAGCTTGGCCACTTTCAAAATAGGGTTAGTCAAAAAGGCCTTTTCAACGATAAAAAAATCAAAATTCATTCTCCCTACAATAGCATCTTCCTTCTCATCAATAATTCATAACATATTGCCTGCTCCTGCATATTGGTTGAAAGCGTTTTAGCATTTAAAATCTTCATGGAGACGGATTGGGTGGTTGTTCCTGTACTAAGTGACCCCAAATGTAATGGACTTGGCTTTTCTTGTTGACATTACACAGCAGCTGAACAGGTACTCAACAAGAGAGTACAAGACGAGGGGTAGCTTGTCAGTGTTGCCTATGACAATGTCAGGGCATTCTGCACTAAACTTATGTTATGGTTCTTAGAGAAACCTCTACCATTTCCCAACATGCAAAGTACTCATGGACTCGGGCACACCATTCAGTAGTAAATAAACTGATGTTATTGCAAAGCAACAGGAAGAATTTGATCACTAGAGCCAATTTTCTGCTTTTTGCTGACGCTTTCTCCTTTAATGTGGAAGATGCTCTCTCTCTCTCTCTCTCTCTCTCTCTCTCCCCCCCTCCCCCGCATTTTTTAAAAGTTTTTTTTTTATTGATTTTCAGTGCAATTTTAAGTTCAGAGAGGTAAATGGAAAATCAAACAAACATGCAGAATTGATGAGAGAATTGCCCTCCCCATTCCTTGAGATTTCCAGGTTGTTCAAGCGGATAATGTGCTTTTTTGGGAGTACCTATCTGTGTGAAAAGCTCTTTTCCACTATGAACTTTAAGAAGTCAAAGTTTAGGGCTAAACGCACTGATGAACATATTAAGCTATACCGAGGGCCTCATTTGTTTCCTCACTCAAGCCAAATATTGCTCAGCTGTATGAAGAAGCACTGTCAGGTTTCTGGCAACAAGGAATAGGAGAAAGAAAGTGAAGCCTAGTTCTTGAGAACCCTTAATGTTTTATTTTTTTATTAATAAAGTTTTAGCAGTTGTACTTTATTGAATTTGTAATCGCTTTTTTGTGTGGAATACTTGATGCGGCCCACTCTCACTCAGATTCTACCTCCTGCGGCCCCCGGATGATTTGAGTTTGAGACCCTTGCTGTACACTAAAATTTAACTTCCCTGAAAAAAAAAATGATTGAACAGTCGGGCTTTTTAAAATGATAATGAACTTCGAGTTGCTTCATCAGATATAGAGTTAAAAATAAAATGTTTACTTTATGTCTCAAACAACAACAACAAAAAAAAGTAAAACTTTCCAATTTTTAAAAAAAAATTTTTTTTTTAATGTTTCTCCTTGTAATATGCCATGACATTATGGGGAGTGCCCAGGTTGTGCGCCCTGGTGTATTTAAAGTAATACGCTGCTCCGTGTAATGGAGTGGCGAGAGCTAGTGACGCCCGGGGCGATCCTTGATTTGGCCGACTATCGCTCCCGAGGACCATAAAACATAAAGAATACACATCATACATAAGTGACATAAGCCATATTTAGTATATGCAGTGGGCCCATCACCACCACCGTCTTCATACGCAATGTTTCTTTTAGACAAGTTCATATGGGCAGCGTCGGAGGCGCTGGAAGGGTGGTTGGAGGTGACGGCTCGCCTCCGGGGTACTACTTTAATTTTATGGAGGGCAGCATTTTAAGCCTACTGTAGCGTTTTTTTTTTTTTTTTTTTTTTTTAAATAATGGCAGGGGGGGAAAAAATTTTTGGCCGCCCGGGGGGGGCCTTACCCTAGCTACGCCACCGGGTGGCCAGGATTATTTATAACTCCACCCCTACGCCCAACATAAGCTAAATTAATTTTATTTGAGGGTAATCTTTAGGTCCCAACTAAGGTTTACTCCATAACCCTATAAAGACCAACGATATAAAACAAAATAAAAGGAACATAATATTTTTATTTTTAATAGATGGATGGAATGTATTCTAAACAATGTGATGTATTAATACCCATACATGTTACTTACGTTTTTATTTTTTTATCAATACATATTCATTATTTTTTAATTTAAAAAAAATGTATAGACGAGAAGGCTTGCAAACTCCCCCCACCCCCTCCCGCATAGCTTTTACGCTACATTTTCCCCAAATATCTGGCACCTCTTTTTTTAACTTGAATCAAAGTGCCAAACATGCCACTGTCACGACGCATATTATGTTTTATAATTACATTCCCCCATTCTCTTCCATTTGTTATACTTTTGTATATTACAGAAAATTATTACAAAGCTATATTTAAAATTAAAATATCGGCAATAATTTAAATTCAGTCATTTAAAAAAAAAGAATTTACAAAATTTTAAAAGAACTTTTGAACTTTTGACGTCCAAAATCCTGGCAAGACCGTTCTCGGGCGCCGAATTTGATCTATCGAACAGGATTACGAGCTACTACTATTTACTATTTAAGACACTCATTAAATTATGGATGATCACGAATGGGAACTTTGTAAAGAAAATGTTCAGCCCTTACGACAAGGACGTCATTTATCTTCACTTGCCACTGCGTTACATTCGGATCACGCAGACTCCGCAGAAAATAATTTAATTAAAGAGCAACAAAAGTGAGACGATGACAAATACTAGTCTTACTAGTACATTACTCAATTTATTAATTATAAATTTAATTTAAATGGTTATACTATTCAGTGATTCAATCTATAAAATTTATAAAATAGTGTTAGTCTGTTTCTGTTTAGTTTTTGTAAGGGCAAGGGGTAAGGCAACTGTTAAGTTAGCTGTTGCTGAGTACACTCAACACTGTTCACCTGAGTGTTAAGTTAGTAGTTAGTTTTATTACACTTTAACTTTACTACTTTACTTACATTTACACTGTTATTAAAGTTAAGTTAAAGTTATTTCAACTTAGATTTAGATGTGTAAGTGTAATTGTTCTCCTAGAACTACACTTACTTGATACTGATAGTGCACTACAATCATTCTCTTAAGTTCATACACTGAGTGACACAGGCAACCCTACACAGGCAACCTAGGGTTGCCAACTCAAAAACAAAATTTCCATTAGTAGTAACAGTAACAGGCTAAAGTTAAAGTGCAGACAATTATTTTTATATTGCCATGCCATGACGTCATTTAGGCTACATATTTAACTTAATAGTTTAAGGGGTTAGGTTTAGGGATAAGTTTAGGGTGATCTTTCACGGGCCGGGGCAACCAAGATGGCGGCCATGGTGCGGATTGTCTGAATTTACCTAAAAATAATAAAAGTCTGTTATCTTGGTTTAAATATCTTATAAAGCTCTACCTAGTAGCCTGAGTTTGAAATATGAACCAAAGGAAATAAGACCAGTACTTGCCAGTTGACTGTCAATAGATCTACTCATACTGTCATAAAGTTTTATTTATTTTAGGCTATTAATATAGCGTGAGAAGTAGGCTACCTCAAAAGCACAGTGCATTTGCCCTATATTAAGATGTAGGGTCTATATCTTTGTGAACTTTCGACCTCCCCACCGTAATTATTTATCACCCTCACTAGCATTTTTATCCTTTATCTCTCGCTCTCAGTATTTCTTCCTTCTACTTCTAGTGTGCATTGCTACCCCACCCCCACTTATTTCTTGAAATGAAGTGTATACTCGTCGCCCCCCATGTATCTCCGACGCCAATTTTATTATCAACTATTTGTGGTCATGTGACAAGGCTGACGGACAGATATCTCGCCCAACTTTGTTACGTCGGTCATTTGTCCTGGTTGCCGGAGGAGTATCTCGAGAATTATTCGTCCGGTCGCCGGAATTGTAGACATTTTGAATCTAATAATGTTATTGACTTGAAAATAATACAATTAATATTGCTTACTAACAGACCAATTTTTTATCCGATAAATTTTTAAAATATAGGCCGGCCAAGTTACTATTAATTGATGAAGTCATTTTTAAGACTAAAAATGAAGCTTGAAAAAAATTAAATAGCCTCTCTATGACCATGACCATAGCCTAGACTATGTTTGTAGGCCAATTTATACTATTAACTACTAATACTATATAACACAGTGGTTCTCAACCTGTGGGTTGCGACCCTTGGGGGTCGAACGACCCTTTCCCAGGAGTCGCACATGGTTGGAGCAAACAATAAGAATTCTTAAACACTATAAATTTTTGTTCGCTTTCAAAGATTTTTTCATTATCTTAAATTTTATGGACGTTCTAAAATTTTTACTCTTACGGACATTAAAAGAGCAACAAAAGTGGACAAGTCGGACAATTCATTTAAATGTAAAATTTTTATGGAATGTGCATGTGTGCATAAAGTTTTGCACATTTATAAATATTAGCATGGGGTTTAATAATCTGGGTGAGCCGAAGGAAAGTGGTTAACAATAACATGATTTCCTTTAATTATGTTCCTTTTATTTAAATGATTTATACTGAGTTTAACATCACTACTTGGTATCTAACATGTAATGACTAAAAGTGAATAATAAGTATTTTTTTATTGTTATTATGATCTAAAACAAACAAATGTTGTAGTACTTCACTCACCAGATTCCTAATTATAAATCATAGCTCTATATGTTCTGACTAATTTAAAATCATTATGTAGGCTACTAAAAGTAATACAGTTGAGCTATGTGCTGCAATTAAGCAGATTTAAGTATCTAATAATGAGTTCTCAACAGGAAAATTACAAACCTTGAAATTTTTGGGTAGCTATAAATATTTTAAAGATCTCAAATCTCTTTCATTGAATGTGATCAATATTAATTAATTATAGACATGATATACATATTTAAATTGCTCATATTTAATGTTAGTATATGCGTAAAAAGAGGTAAATGGGAAGACTATGGTAATAAGGAACCTGGGAGAGGTTTGGATCAAGCTAGGGGCAAAGGTATTTTGGAAGGGTTTTGATGGGGTTGAGGGTGTGGTTGCTGAGTAATAGAGCTTTTGGGAAAGGTGTCAAGACAGAACTTTTCACTGGTGGTGATGGGGAGAGGGAAATTGAAAGGGTGATAGAGGGTGGAAAGAGTAGGGTTGTACTTGAAGGGTGGTGAGGATGAAGTAGTGAAAAGAATTAAGATCACTGTAAGAGGCATTATGACATATGACTGTACAGGCTGCCATATCTTTTATTAAGTAAATAAAAAGATAACATTGTTGTAATTTGTATTATTGCATTATTTCATAGAGATTTTATTGACTAATTTTCAGTTGCAATCACCATAAACCTTTTAAAATTAATACACAATAATTTTCTGAAAGTTACTATTTCTTCTTGAATTAAAAGTTAGAGACTTAATTGCTCACATGCAACCAAAGAGTGGCCTGTGCTGGTGTTGATACACTTAAAGCATGTGCAATCATATTTTTATGCATTGAAGGGGGATAAATTAGAATCCCAGTCTTCATACGCTGAGCTATAATGATTATACTTTCTCCACTGTGTTTCCAGCAACTTTGAAATTGAGTTACGGACTTATGATGGTGATGACCCTTTTGATGTTTGGGACAGGTAATTTGTTGTTGTTACAAAAAGTTAGAATGTCAATATGTTTTACATGATTGGTTGTTAAAAGATAGTTCTAACTTCGATGTTTTAAAATGCTAGTAAGAAAAGTTGTATTCTTGTTTTATAACAAACTATTTATGTAACTTCCACTGTTAAAAAGCATGTGTGTTTGATATCCTAAAAGTGGATTTCAAATACTCATTAGAGAAGGATGAGTATTTCAGAAGAATGATTGAGTTGTCATAATATAATTAAATATATTCACACTTTTTTAAAATGTATTTAAAAATTTTTTTAAAATGTATTTAAAAAATTTTTTAATGGGATTTAAAAAAAAAAAAATCAAATGCCATCTGAATTTTGTGAAGAAAAAAATCAACAGAATAGAGATTTACCTACTAAATCAGAATATTTGCCATCAAATGCAAATCAAACTGCATTAACAAAAAACCACAAAAAAATGTGTTATTTGAAATTTATTTTTAAAATGAAAAAGTGAATGTTTTAGAAAAAAATGAAAAATAACATCTACTTGTTAAAATTGATAGGGAATTGTGTCTAACTATGGAGTGTAGTATGAATAACTTTTCAAAAATAAAAATTGTTCTTTTTAAATTACGTAGGTATGTTAAATGGACAGAGCAGTATTTCCCCAAAGGTGGTCATGATGGCCAGTTGGCAATATTGATAGAAAGATGTCTAAAGGAATTTCAGGGTGATCAGAGATACAAAAATGATTCACGTATCATTCGACTTTGGATAAAATTTGTAAGTTTTTATGCTTATAGGAAACAATTATTTAAAAAAAAAATAATATTACCAATTAATGAATTATAAGCAGATAGTATAACTCTAAAAATTGTAATTACATTATTTAAGAACATTTGCATTATCTAATTTGAATGAAATATTTTTCAGGCTTGTTTTTCTGATGATCCTGTAGAGGTCTATAAATATATGTTTGATAATGATATTGGAGTGCAGTTGGCTTCACTTTATATTGAATGGGCCATAGCAACTGAAAGAAAGGGTGACAACAAAACGGCTGATGCTTTGTACATGCTGGGACTTAAACAATGTATTGAAGGAAAAGATCTGCTTTTACAGAGGCAACAGTATGTACATCTTCCCTTTTTTTTGTTACCAATCATTCATTCTTTAAGCATATGCTTACAGTATTACAGGTAAAAATGTGATAAGCATCAGTTTGGACTTAAGAAAAACTTGCATCACCACAGTATCAGGGAATGATTGTTTTCTTTAATGCCGTTAACATTAGATTCACCAAACAATCTTTAATACTTTTATCCTTTTGAGGAATTTGAACTTTGAAGATCTAAAAATGAAGTTTTATTTAATTTTCCTTATTTTAATTTTTACTGAAAACAACTCTTTATTCTTTTATTTCGTTTAGATCTGCCATTTTGCGCACTTTATTTTTATTAATAAATACTGTTTTCCTTTCCTATAAGCTTGTCTTTGATATCAATCATAAGGCTGTCCTACCCTTGCAGGCATACAATTTTAGTTTTAAATAATATGTCAAGTTAACAAGAAATCCTGATGTTCAGTTATTAGTTTAAAATGTAACTTCAACTGATTTAATATTACTACACACAATAGCTCATTGAGCAATACTCAGTACTCAGATCTCATCAAGAAAAGATGAGACTCAGACACACACATAAATGTGCATATACACACACAGCCACACATAAAGAGAAATAGGCCTAAATATAGAGAATCCATTGTTCACATGTAATTAAAATATTTAAAATTCCAACAGACAATTTCAAACTCGACTAGCAAGAAATATAACTTTGCAAATAGCTGAACAACAGAATTTTGGTACATCTATTGGCGATGAAGCAGTGAAAAGGTCAACACTAGGACGACTAAAGCCAACTGGGCCATCTCATAAAGTTGGTGCAACGAGGACAGGATCAGTCTTGCTGGGTTAGTTTTTATCTATTTTTAAAGTATTTAACAAGTTCCTAGCAAAAGAGCAGCAATGGGGTTACACATTTTATAATACAAATTCTTTAAAATTTGTAGAATATATTCTTTTATTTGTTTTTAAATAATTCTAGGATCAGCTGGAAGACTGAAGGATTCAAGAACACCCGTCCCCAAACAATTGCCTAACAAAGGCATTCCAATTTTTTGTGATCGTGAAAATGTACCCCCAACACTTGCACAGCATCCAACACATGAGTGGCAGTCCATACCTGTTCATGAAATAGACAATAGAGAAAATAACAAAAAACCTGGGGTTTGGACAGAAGTAAAAGTAGGTTATTTTCTTTGGTCTCGTTTGATCTATTTCAAATATCCTATTCTTGAATTAAATTGTTTGTTTTGTTAAAGATATCTCACAATGAGCACATCTCATTGACAAAACATCGCTGATGTAAAAGTTGAAAATGTTCCAGTTTATCATGCAAAATATAAGCTCAAACTGCTGATGCTCTAATAAAGACACTGAAACCCATTAAGGAATTATTGATATTAAAGTTTAATGTGTTATAAAATTGATTTAATTGTATCTTTTATCTCTCAGGTCAAACAGAAAGTTGGCTCAGTTCCAAGTGTTCTGCCACCTACACCTTTCCAGATTCATGTGGATGAAGAACCTGTAGGAATGCCACAGGTGTATGTAAAATTAAAATATTTAATCCATCTTAAAAGTAATGAAAATTATACATCAAACCATCTCTTAACTATACTCAAATATGCTTCTCTGAAATGTATTGTTTGTATCCAGAAACAAATGTGCTGGCTTAAATTTAAATAAACAACCAAAAATACTCTGAGACATCAGTTGAATTATTAACGCTTGGAGCCTAAAAGTTTTAGAATAGACTATTATAGAGCTCATGTCAGTGAAAGAAACTGTTGTAAGGTCTAAGTTATCATTTTTCCTCTCCATTTGAGCAGTTTGGTTGTTTAACCTATGTCCACTTATCCGCAGGACGCCTAGAAAAACAACACTGATTGTGCATAGTCAACCTCTAAGGTAAGAATTTTAAAATGCTTTCAGAAAAAATTTCATTTATGTGTATCTGGTTTGCAGATTTGAATGGAAGTAAAAAGATAGTTTATTTTATTTCACATTTGGAAGTAAAAAGTAAGTTTATTTTCGATCAAATTTTGTGGATGGTATTATTAGCTATGCATTTCTTTCTCAAGCTCCCGCAAAGCTGCTCAGGCTGATGTGTTAAGCGGACTTAGACAACAAGAAGACACTGTATCCAATGTCATCGTTATGTATCAGAAAGAAAAAATCTACAACGGATTGTCAGAGTTTAGCTTTGAGGAACTTAGAGCTGCTAAATATTGGAAAAGGAAAAAGAAGCAGGATGCAGAAAATGAAAGGCTAAGTAAGACAGGAGGGTTTGTTGCAATTTTCATATCTGAGAATTTCGGACATTTCAAATTTATATTTTAATGAAGTTGCTTTAATTAGAGTAAATTATGTTATTTACTGACAGTACACTAAGACTTTTTGATTCTATTAATGCTCACTTTAAGTCAATAATTATGGAAAAAGACAAATGTTAAACAAATGTTTGTCACATTCTTGTTTTAGAGGAAGAACGTCAAAAATTAAAGCTAATGTTAATGGAACAAGATGCTAAGATTGCCAGAATGGAGGCATTACTCAATGGCTTAACTATCAATGGGCAAGTAAAATTTAATCACTTCAAAAATGCTTTTAACTCTTGGGTTTGTCCATAAAAGATGTTTGCAAACATACCCATATTTCAACCCACACCTGTCTGCATGTGGCTTCACACACACTCCCATCTAGTGTTTCTTTCAATTTCCTTGGGGTGCGGGATTCAGATTTTTTTGGGCGGCAGTAGCCAGAGGTGTAGCTAAGTTGTAGCAGAGGAGGTAAGATGGCACCAGGCTAGAGGAGGCAGGGTGGGAGGGTAAAAATGAATCTTGTCTTGTGGCGCCAAATTAGCTTCACCTTTGCCATTGGCTCAGAAAGGGACAGATGGGTTGGTCTGCCCAGTTGTCACTTTTGGACAACTGCAGAGTTTGTATCGTGAAAGAGAGCTCTGCAAAAATCTTGGGCTGTACTAAACTCACTACTCCACTAGGCAGTGTATCTATTTGCACCAAAATAGGCAATTAGGGCCAGCTATGCTGTCGGGAAGTGGGGCAGAAATGGAAGGCGCTGAAGGCTCCTTCAAAAGCAAGAGGTGCATTTTGGAGTATACCTGAATTCAATGTTTCTATTTGACTATAGAATTGGGGAAAGGAACTTTTCTAGTGTCCGGGGGAAGCATTATGGCTCAGTGTCATAAATAAACTGAATTCACTCCAGTTGTAGCCCACTCCAGGGTAAGCATTTGACACAAGCTTAGATTAAACCCCTTACTCTCACACTGATCGGCTTGAGGGAAGTGAGGTGCATAAACTGATATTCTCAATATACAATGCTCTCTGTCATCCTAACATTTAGCTCCTTTTAGTTCTACCTTAAATAAGTTTTTGTGTATTCTCAATAATGTGGGCTATATAAATCAACCGTAGACACTAGGAGCAGCAAGACATCATCAAGCCCATTCTGTAATTGTTGAAATAGTACAAATTGAAATTAACAAATAGATCACTTATAGAGGATGCCAGCAATTTTTAAAAATTTAAACATTCTGGAATACACGCAGTGGGCCTAAAGCAGTACAGCGTAAACAGCACCCCCTTTTTTATAAATATTTTTAAGGGGGAAAAATTCTACATTACATTAGATGTGCCCCATATTTGAGTAGTTTTTAAGGGGGGAAAAGTGTGTTCCATCAGGTTAATAAGGTAAATTTTCTTAAATATAATTACTGTTATATGTGCTATTAATAATATAAAACCAGCATATCTTTTTATGGCCAAAGTTTGCATTGCAGCTTGATTTTTTATAATTTGTTTTATGTATAATTAAAAAAAAAAAAGGTTATGTGAATGATAGAATGATAAATAATTATTGACTAGGCAGATAAGGGGGTCGTTTGCAAATCACATCACTCTAAAAATTACCTTTTCAGACCCCATCTCCCCCTGTCACAAACTGTCACAAAATCTTTACACCCCACCCCTTAGGTGGTAAAAGAAATGACATTTTTAGACCCCCCCCCCCCGTCACAAAATCTTTACACACACACCCCCCACTTAAAAAAGTCACACCTAAAAAGACTCAAAACATACATAAAATTTTCATAACTATACTGAGATTTATTCTTAATATTTTCCCATAATGGATTAAGATGTTGTATTAGAAAACTGGGAAGTAAAACGAAAAACAACGAAGTCCTCCCAGAGCTGAGTGTAAAATGGCCACAACAGTTTTTGTGTCATTTTTTGATATGCGCATAAGGGGTGCTTAAATGAGTTTCACGGTCTTATAATACCTGAGGAAATTTTGACCTCAAATTAATGTTTTTCAAAATTATAAAATTTTGGTTTAAAAATATTTTTCTTCTTCCACGTAACAACCCCCACCCCCCCCCCCCCCCCCAATCACAAAGTGTCAAATTCTCAACCTCCTTCCCACCCCCTGAGCGTGACATAGTTTGCGAACGACCCCTAAGGCAGTGTGGATTCAGACAAAATAGATCCAATGACTGATCAGATTTTCACCATCAGATGCCTATTAGAGAAATGTAACAAATATAATCTCCCTGTACATCAGCTCTATGTGGACTATAAAATGGCTAATGACTGCATCAAAAGAAAATATTTATATGAGACTCTGTAGGAGTTTGGCATATCCAATGAACTGACAAGACTGATACATGTAACATTAAACAACTCAAAAAGCAAAATCAAGGTTCAGGGACAATATTCAAAGGAATTTCATATTAGACCAGGCCTAAGACAAGGAGACTCTCTGTCTTGTATGTTATTTAAGCTAAAATTGGAGAAAGTTATTAGTAGCATACATATTGACACCTGAGGACAAAATACATGTTAAGCAGATCTGTTAACCTTCAAACTCTTAAATTGGTCCAATATCATCACAAAATCGTTCAGTACATCATCTTAATAGTAAACAAAAATAAACATACAGTTTATATGATGTATACAACTCAAAATCGTACATTGTACTCAAAATTGTAAGAATAAACAGGTCTGTGTTAAGAGAAGAAAAAGACAGATGAAACCATTAAAATAACAATTACTTTTTAAAAAGTAAATCAATTCAAATACCTGGGATCTTCATTAAATGAAAGAAATGAATTAATTACAGAAATGAAGAAAAAAAAGAATATTGGCTGGAAAAGGAGCATAATATCATTTTTATACTTCAGTAGTAAGAAAATACTCAAAAGTAAAAACATTACAAAAAACCAAAGAAAACTATATATATATAAAACTGAAATAAGACCAGTTGTAACATACGGAAGTGAAACTTGGACCCTAACTAATGCTGAAAACGTAATCTAAGAGACCAGAAAATATGCGGGCCAACAAAGGATGGAGAATACAAACCAACCAGGAATTGTACAGTTTATATCAGGATCCCACACTAGTAGCAGAAAAAAAATGGGCAAGCTAAGCTGGGCTGTACATTTAGAAAGAATGACAGGAGTGAAGACGGGGCACCAACAAAACCCCAGAGAAAAACGGCTCAAAGGCAGACCTAGGCTTAGGTAGATGGACGATCTGGAAAGGGATCTACAGCAGCTGGGAATCCAAGCATGGAAAAGAAAAGGATCAGTTAAATCTGAGTGGATGGATGTTGAGAGGCTGGCCAAAACCCTACATGGACTGTAACGCATCAGGGATGGATTGATGGGGCAGTAATGCACTTTTCTGATTTAAGTGATAGTATTAGTCATTTAAAGGGTATTTGCATACCATTTAGTGGAATTATTTATTTGCAATAATTTTATAATGTGCTGCTCTGTACCCTTTGTGTTTCATTTAAAACAAAAAATGCTTTCCATCAGTAAAAAGTAAATTAAAAAAAAGAAGTACTGACAAAAAGAAATATTTTTGTGGGGAAATAGTTTGATTTCAAAGTATATGTGAGCTATGATTAATTCTTTAAATACACACATTTCTTTATTTGTATGAAAATTGATTAGAATTTGTTTGTATAATTCCAATGTGGTGTCATGCAGTCCAAAAGACAACTTGGGTCATGTGCAGATAATGCCAGAGTTACATCATCACCAAAACAATCCAACACATGAGGGACAGTACACAGATATATTGAACAACTCCGCTAGAGCTGATGCGCTTTTATCCACAGATCTCTTTAACAGATCAAACATAAAGTAAGAAATTATTTTGTTCTAAGTAAAAACTCTTTTTAAGGCAAAGCTGCACTTCTTCATTGGGGTTGCTTAAGGATTGCAACCATTTCTTAAGCTGTACCAAACTATGCTGCCATTTTTGGGAACAGACCTGGGAAGCTTGGTTAGTCTCTTGTGTCAAACTACAAATTACTTTTGAACACTTAGCTGAATCAAATATATGTAAAATACATACTTTAGTGTTCTATTTCAGATATATCCAGGATAAGCTGGCTATTATTTACTTATTGTATATAGTTTAGTTGATAAAGAATTTTGTGAGTTCATTTTTTTCTCTTTAGAATGTGATAATAAATAAGTTTTTATAAAACTTTTTAAATTTAAAAAAAAAAAAAAAACGGTCTTTGGAGGTGTGGGGAAAGTTTGTGAATTCTGGACCCTGTAGTCTGTAAGAACCCTGTAAAATATTTGCATGTATTTTGCCATACACTAATTTTTAATACTATTTGATGTTATTTCTCTGAGGATCTGGAAGATCTCTCTCTCTTTTTTTTAAATTTTTTTTATTATTTTTTTTTTTGGAACCCCGCTCAAGAGAGTTGGTTATCCTGTACATTTATGCACTGCTCAGCTACTTTGTTTTCTAAACATTTCAGTGAGCATCAACCGGTTATGTGCCAAGCATCATCTGATTCAGGAACACCATTGGAAAAGTATTTGGGGAATTCAGTCTATCACCAAGGTAAGACACACACATGATTATGATTTGGTAGACAATTACCGTATTTTCCGGCATATAAGACGACTGGGCGTATAAGACCACCCCCTACTTTTCCTTTAAAATCTAGGGTTTGGCTGTACATCAGCTCATAAGACAACCCCCAACTTTTGAAAAGATTTTCATCGGTTAAAAAGTCGCCTTATACGCCAGAAAATACGGTAGTGCATCATTTAGAAAAGAAAACATTACCTCATATTCAACTGAGCATTAAAAAAAGATGTTTTATAGGCTTAACCCTCAGAGACCCCATCTTGTTGCTACTGTTCCCCATTGTCTGAAATGGTTTCTCCATGTGTTGGCTTTGTCCCCAGCTGGAAGGGGTGGGGGAAAGCCAAGCTGTACTTGGAGTTACTTGATGTCAGTGCCCATCACCGTTACAATCAACTAGTTAAGCCCCTAAAGAATATATATGAGTACAAGTTACCTCATACCCTTACTATAATACAATTTAACACTTAATTAAATCCCACATTTGGTTAAGAATAGGATTCCTTTGCAACGTCTTCAATATCACTTCTCAGATGGTGTGCAACACAAAAGCTGATATTATGTTTGTTAATCTATACAGTTTCATATCATGATAAAAAACCCACTTTATTTCTTAATAGGAAATTCAAGTGGCTGCATAGGAGCAAGTGAAGAAGACACAAGGATGCCTATAATTAACCATATGTCAAGCTTTGTTTCAGGAGCTTCCAACTCATCCTCCACAAGTACTTGTACCAGTAGCAACACATCCTTAAAAGCAAATGACAAATCTCTGCTGTCCAGCTGCAAACTTGGCACAGTGGAAAAAGGGCACAGTCTATCAACTACTGAGATACAGAGTTCATTCAGAGACAAATACATCGCCTTAAGTGATAAATCCAGCAACCCAATCCTATCAGACTTAAATAAATGCAGTCAGCCTCCTTTAGAAAAAATTGTAGGTTGATGGGTTAACTAAAGGTTACCTTACAAAAGTTAGTTTGAATAAATCATCGATATCCTATGAATATTATTTGACTTAAAAAATTACTTTACTTCAAAAATTAAGGCCTTTATAGGAGCTTTAACAAAGACATCTTGTTATATATTACTTTAAATGGATTTGTGTCAAAATATTGACTGGGATCAATCTTAATTAATGATTTACATAGCTAAAGACTTGTCTATATTCAAAGTACTATAATGTTATTTATCATGAGAAGTGATCAATGTTTAAAGATGTTGAAGAATTATCTAGTCTACTTAAGTAATATTTTTATTTCATCCAGCCCTTTGCTGTTCCTTCACCAACTGTGCACACAAAAGAAGCCATGGAGTGCATCAATAAATTATTTTGTGAATCTTTTGTTAGTGAAACACAAGCTACAGATTTTGAGTTAACACCAGGTACATTATCCCACTTTTATTAACAGTATGTTTTAAACAAAAAATATGTTTGCAATAATCCTTCCATTTTTGATGAATAAATCACTTAGTACCTTCTCAACATTTTCTCAGTGCAATAAGATTGTAACGACTGCGATGATTAATAATTTCTTAAAGACTTTTACTTTGACCTTTATTAATTGTGTATGGAAATTAGCTATGAAATACAAAAGAAATGAACTTACTGAATATTTAGTGTAAATAATTGAAATTCATTGATTCTATTTGTTCAATAGTCAATACTGAGGCCCTGCTTGCCTCTTCGGCACCGATTTCATTGTCTGGAACCAGGCGCCCATTTGAATCAAGTGAAAACTCACCCAGTGCACCTCCAATTAAGAGACAAAATTTAAAAGCATCAATGAATATACCATTTAATATTATAAAAGACATGAGTCCCTGTTCTGATGAAAATGGCATACAGGCAAATTCAAATAAAGGATTGTACATCTACTGTGATGACAATGGAAGCAGCCAAATGAACTCAAATGATCAAGGAGGCGGACTCAATATATTGAAGGGCCTAGACATTTTCTGTGACAGTGAAAACCTGTGGGTTATATTCTTAAATAAAGTTTACAATTGTGAACATTTGAATCGTTAATAATTATCAAGGCCATTAGCTTTGAGATTATAAATTTTTTGCCTTTCCAAAATTTATAATTAGTGTTATTTTAAAACTTCTTGTTTTCTCTTTATTTATACAAGCTTATTTCACAAATGTAAAATCTATTAAAAAATTTTTAAATGTCATGTAAATAAAAAATAGAAATCATTAAGAAAAAGGGTTATACATTTATTTCCTTAGAAGTGAAGAGATTATTCGCATGCCCCAAGGAAAACTTGCATTAAGCTCTCACAGAGGTTTACAGATTCATTGTGATAAGTTTCAGGATGCTGAGAATCAGTAAGTTACTTAGCTGTCTTCATACTCTTCAGGCCATATTAAATGAACATTAAATAAAAGTGTTTTAAAAAATGAAGTGAACACATTCATCCAATATTTTGTAATGTAATTTAAAAATTAAAATAAAAATGAGAGAAACTCCTTTATTTCTTATTTCTTTAGTCCAGACCAGGTAATTCCCATGCCCCAAGTTAAACTGGGAATAAGCTCTAAAAAGATTCATTGTGATAAGTTGCAGGAGGCTGAGAATCAGTAAGTAACTTAGTTGACTTAAACCAAGGAAGTGTGTGTTGTTATGTTTCTGTACTGAGAGGGGGAATTTTGAACTTTTTGGGTGCCTTTGAAAAGGGTGATTTTTCACATTATAATGTTTATATGGTATGATAAAATTTGTATATATCTTTCAGAAAATGTATTATTTGTATATGTTTTAGTTAATAGATTTAAAAAAAAAAAAATTCATCTGATACCTATAATTATGTTCAAGTAACAAAGCACGACATAAACATTACTAAATGGCATGAAACAGATACAATTTAAATAGCTGCTATATAAATATTTAATCCATAAAAAGATACAATTTAAATAGCTGCTATATAAATATTTAATCCATAAAATGAAATATAAGAAAACATATATAGAACAACATTCAATTATTTTTTGTTGGTACAAAAATCATCTGCAACAAATTTTTGAACGAGTCATATTGGTACAGCAACACATGCTCGTTGTAGGCCTAGGTCTAAAAATCGTCCGAACTTTCGCTTTCTGACCCACTAGAAAAATAATTGGCATTATCATTGTCTACGTGTGTAATCGAAAAATCATCTTCCGAATAAATTAAGTCATTAACTAATAAGAATTATCAAAAGGTTCCTGATTTATTTTGTAAGCCAGATGGTCCGGCTATGGCCTCATCCATTTCGTGAAAATCTTCTTATACAAATTTGCTTGATAAAGATCGTTCTAAAAATAACTTTTAAAAAAGGACACAGAAGAGTGAAAAACTGAAGTTTATTATTAAAAGGAAGTAGTTTTATTTGGTGTAAAATATTGGACTGGAACTTATCTTTACAAGGCTGTTTTTATTGGCTGACACAGTTTAGAAAGAGGAAATTGGCAGATTAGATCGGCCAACCACACTTTGTGGGTTAAACTTGTCGGACTGTATTTGGTAAATAATATATTTTAAATGAAAATATTCACTAAATTCATTAAAAAAAATTTAGTCATAGAGTCTCTTTCAGTTGTGCTTAAAAGTGCTATAGAAATATGTACTTTAATGCATATTATCATTAAATGAACATTAAAACAATTTGTAATGATATAAAGCTCATATTATAAAAAAAAAAATCTAACATGATATTAATGTCATATATATATATTTGCTTCTTATTTCCTTAGAAGAGACCAGGTAATTCCTATGCCCATAGGAAAACTGGGAATAAGCTCTAAAAAAGGTTTACAGTTACAGATTCATTGTGATAAGTTTCAGGATGCTGAGATCAAGTAAGTTCATTTGCTCTCTTCGAAAGCAAAATGCAGGTTTGATTAGATAAGAAAAAATTAATTTTGGAGGCATACATTTAGAATCATACTTTACAGTTTGGCAGTAAAATATTCTTGAAATAACTGTTTGTGAATAGAAAAACCACTAAGTTAGATATCTTATTCTTAGCATGAAAAGCGCTGATGTAAAACAGAGTAGCCGTCGTGGTTTGAGCTTTGGTTCGGTCTCCAGTGATGTTGAAATGACAGAAATGGATAAAAATGTAAGTTTAGTTTCTTTCCAGTTTTGCAGTTATTAAGAAATAATTTCAAAAACAAACACCAGACTAAATTTTTTTAATAGTGAATAAATATTAGATGAGGGGTTTTAAGATGAAAGTAAATGAATTGGAATTTCAAATAAATTCAGATAAAAATAAATGACACTAAAGTTATGTTTACATTAGTTTCAAGCAAAAAATCAACATTAATTAGTACGGTTAGTTGATAGTTGAAACTTTGCAGTGCTTTTTATATGTAACCTTTCTATGGGCACAGTTCACACTGGATGCTTCAAATCCTTAAGCATCAAATGTTTAACAGTGCCTACTCCATAAAATGACTTCACTATTGCAGTGAATTTAACATTTGAATGAGTTATTAAATTGATAACAGAACACCATGATGTAGGTGATAATTTGTTGTTTTGTGCAGTTTTATTGTTAGTGTTAGAGTGTAGAGTGGCAGATTGCATTGCAGACCATAGACCTTGAAAACTTAAAAATGCAAATCAAGACTACTTGGAGGATTAAAAATTCTGAATGTACAGCACTGGTCTAAATAAATGCGTTCTGTTGTTTCAGGAAACCAAAGACTTCACTATTGAATGGCAAGCAGTTGTTGAAACAACCTTAGCTCCCTTAGATCAATTTAGTAGTTTACAAGCCAAAGCCGCCTCAACACCTTGTATACCAGCAAACCAAATAGTGAGTAAAATTACATTTAAGCATCTATATTATAGTTTACTCAAGACAATGCACATTATCACAAGACAATGACTCCTGATAGTGTGCAGGAAATTATGTACACTGGATTTAAGGCATCAGTTACCAAAGTTGGGTTTTGTAATAATTTCATATCCATTCTATCTCACTATGAAAAGCATTTTCAATAACCATATTGTGTTGGAAGGATTGTGCTCTTCCAAAAAATTATAAGAGCTTCATAATGTATTTAGAATTTAGGCTATTATATTAAAGAATGTATCAATTTTTAATGATTAATCTTTTAGTCAAATCAACCTCAAGAAGTCACAGACCTTATGTTTTCCTGCTTACCTGTAACCACTTTATATGATGAAGGCCTAACACCTTCCAAACACCTCAGGTGAGTTCAATTACTCCAATAACTGACATTAGAATAATTCACTGTGTTCAATCAGCAGGGAGATTTGGCCTAGTGTGCCTCAGTTTAATCATTTACAATAATGACTGTAGAAAGTAGCACTGTTATTCAAAATAGTGCATTTTTCAGATTATTTTGTCCTTTTTAAAACTAACATGAAAAACCTTTGCCTTTGTTACAGTAATATGGCAGCAATCTTTAACATTAAAAAAAGGGGTAAACGGTGATTGTGAAGAAATTTGAATGTCATTTTTATTAACCCACAAACTGTGGCATGGATCATTCTGTAGTGTGGGAGCTTTTGAGTGCCTTTTGAAATTGCATTAAATGACATAGAAATATTGATACAAGACCCTAATAAGTATATATTTTTAGAAAGGTAAATGGATGTGGATAAAGTTGGCTGTATTGCTCATCCTGTAAAAAAAATTTTGCTCAATGTCCTTGACCTTGTAGTGCTCAAGAACATCATTAATTTTTATAGATACTCTTAAAAAAACAAATCTAAATGTTGTAGCAAATTCATTTAATCTTTCAGAAAATGTATAGTTTGCTAAGGTTTTAATTACATTTAAACCTCTGAAAGCAATTTTAGTAATTTTAAATCATTTATATAAGAAATTGGGATCACAGCTAAAACCAAGAACAAAATACAAAATCTCAGGCAAAATAGTTATTATTGACTAGTAAACATTTAAAAAGGAACTGTGGAACTGATTTGGGTTGTTTAAATACAAAATTTATTAGTTTTGATCTATAATCTGTAGCTTCTGTGACTAAAATTCAGTCAGTCCTTAACCAACCTCTGGGCCTGGCTCCAAGTCTAACAGCAGACCTACTTCAGTATCACTAAGAGTACAGACCTGTTTACTCTTACGATTTTGGCGTACAATGTACGATTTTTAGATGTCTTTTACGATTGTACGCCAAGACACTCCAAAACTACGATTTTCAGAGACCCGGTGGAAAAAAATTTTCCCCGATTTAAAAAAATCAATAAATGTTCGGTTTTGGACGTTTTAGCCCTGTCTCTCTAATGAAGATCTGGCAGTGAATATGAACGAGAAAAACGATTGGTTGTATTTTTTTTTTTTTTAAAGTTGGGGACCATCCTTATTATATTTCTGAAGCACTCATGGGGAGTGGGGAGGTGGGTGTTGATTGCGGAAATTGCGGCATACGGAGACACACATGGGTAGGAGATTGGTGGGAGTGTCAAAGGATATAAATAAATAACCGCGACGTATCGTATTGATGGGATCACAGGGAACTAGCTGGCTGTATCAACAGTAATATTTAGACTTGTCGCCCTAGCGACAACTTCACTCACCATCGCCTTTTGTGACGTAGTTTTGTTACAGAATTATTTTGTGCCTCAGAACCGCGGCGATTGTAAAATGGTTTTTAAAATAAAACAGAGGATCCAACTGTTGTGCAGTGGAGCCTTGGATTTTGGCATACCGGTATTTTATAAGATCCAGTCAGTGACATTTACAAAATACTTTTATAACTCCCAAATCAGCTCTACGCCTTCAACGATTTTAATACAACAGTTTGGTATCACTACCAGGGTTTCTTTCAGCTAGATCTTGGGGGGGGGGGGGG
>CAXITT010000054.1:216837-233337 GCA_964033795.1 Lymnaea stagnalis | reverse complement strand
CCCCCATCACTGCCAGAATTCACAGCTGCTCTTATGATGAATGTGCAGGAGGAATCATGACATGCCAGGACAATGACTGGTCAACATTTTACTTCAGGTAAATCCAGTCCTTTTTATTCTATTTATTTTTCATTTCCCATGCCCCTAATTTAAAAAAAAAATTTTTGGTTTTATTTTTTTACATTTTAACTTGATGCTTGATTTATCACACTGGGTAATAATCTTGAGGTAACTTGCCATTATTGGGATCTTGGAAATTTATTCCCAATGGATCATAAGCCAACCACAATCTTAGTTTTGGCCAGGAAAACCCTGAAAAGTGTGTAATCTGCTTATTAGTGTACTCTTTCAGTTTTGGCTGGGAAATTATTTTAAAGGTTTTCATCGAAACCTTAAAAATAATTGCTTATTAAAAAGACTTAAAACTATTAAACATTCAGTTTTATCTATAACAGCGACTCACTTCACTTTACTACATATATATACCGTAATCACACTGAACAGAATCAGTCGTATGCTCACACACAGACACAATCTTATTGTTTTCTATAATAGAATCAATGTACCTGGTGAAAACCCCCTGTGACCGACTCAAAGGCCCACTTATACCATTGAAATATTTTTTGTGTAAATAGGCCTTTGAATAGGGATCTACAATACATGCTTTGATTTATAGCCATGTCTAGACTTAATTATGTGTTGATCATTCTAAAACATCATCCAAAAATTCAAATTAAATAATTATAATAATAAGTAATAAGTATGCTGCTAAATGGGAGAAATAGAGATAGATAAACAGATCAATTTGTTAACGCTGATCATTAGTAAGGCCCTGGCCTGTTTCACCACATCCTTCCATTCAGACATCATCATCATAGGTGCTACAGCCCATCATAGGGGCCTGGTCTGCTCTACAACATCCTCCCTTTTAAGCTGATCCATGACTTTACACTTCCAGGTGATTTTAGTCCTTTACAACTCAATCCATATCAGTCTTGGTCGACGGATGAGCCGTTAACCCCTAGGCTTCGGTCTGTAGATCACTTTTGCTGCTTTACAATCTAATATCCTCTCAAGGTTTCTTGCCCAAAGCAGCCTGCAGCTTTAAATTGCAGCAACTACGGATGGTTCCGGTACTGAAAATGTTCATTAGGAAATTGCATCAGCGGGTTGTCGAGCTAGTACATTAGCTCTTTATGCCCTCCCCAAAGCACACACACCCTCACTCCCCAAACCTGAGTTATCGGGCTGGGAAGCGGAACGTTGGAGATTTCCCTTTGCCAGGACAGCCCCAGCCTGCACTCACTCCATCGAGTACCAGTGGAGGCCACCCCAGCACCAGGACATCCGGTAGGCCGGTAACGCTTCTCTCACAGCATCAGGAGTCGGGGTGGTGTATTTACATCCTAAAATCTTACCCTGTCCATTCCTGGGAACGCCCGACGCCATTGGATACAGATTTCTGATTTCTACAGTGGGTTTCTACCTTGAAACTAATTTACGAAGCAGCTGGGACGAAACGGTTGCCTAGGTACAACTACTTTAACTGCTATGTAAATAAAACCATTGGCATGAGTTGCCACTACCCACCTCATGCTTCGTATCCTTAAAGGGCAACATGTAATCATGCTCCCTACCCTGTCTCTGCCGTTTTATTTCCAGCTGCAGATTTTCCACAGCTGGTAGTCCTTTAAGTGCTTCCATTTTCGGCAGATACTATGCATGCTCTTTGTCTGCCAGCACAGGCGCATGCAATAATGGTGGTTTTGGTCCTAGTCTAGCGCTAGGGGGCAGCACCTCTTTAGCCAGCAAGCCACTACAAACTTGTCAACCAGAGCCCCAGGGGATATATATACCCATCCATCATTATCTAACACTGGACTGTATATTTTTTCTGAGGATTTTCCAGGTATTGAACAGGTTCTCTTCTTTTGTCTGGCTGTTTTGCATTACCACTGGTCTTATGATAATAAAAGTTGTGTATAGGGCCATTGTAGTTTTCCTTAAGAGATTTCTGCTTCCTAGTTGTAGCTCGTGTAGGCCCAAATAAGAAGAATGGTCTGCTTTTATCCTTTCTTTCATCTCTGTCATTATTTCATCTGTCTCTCTCTGGTGTGCTTGTTTACTTTGATTTTGTCACCTGTGTGTCTGATACGTGACATTAACATACACTTTGTATTCGCTTCATTTACCTTTAGAGGTAACTCTTCTAATTCATGGAATGCTTAAATTATATCAATGCTGCTTCTCCCCGGTAAAGCTATGTTGTCTGCATATGCCAGGTACTGCACTGGTTGGGCTTTTTAAAGTTGGTTGGTGTCCTGATGGTTGAGATTCTGATACGTTGTTTGTGATAGTTCATCCTGTGCTCACATGTATGTTTCTCTGGAAGTTGTTTGTGATAGTTCATTTGGTGCGCACATGCATGTTTCTCATAACGCTTTCTAAAGGGATGTTAAATAGGATACATGCCAGTGAGTGTCCTTGACTCAGTGGCCCTGATTAATATGAAAGTTCCTCAAGTACTCTTCCTGTACTTTGATTCTTTTTTGGAGGTAGCCATCGTCATGTATAAACCAGGTAAGTTTGTTAGAAACTCCAAGTTTCTATAGTTAGAAACTCCAAGTTTCTATAGTGCACTTTGCAGATATTTCCTGTCTAAGCTGTTGTGTAGTCCACATATGGTTGGTGTATGGGGATGTTGTATTCTTAGCATTTCTTCTGGAGACATCTGGTGGTCAAAATATGATCTGTGGTGGGTCTATTCTGTCTGAATTCAAATTGATAGTCACCTAGAATATGTTCAGTAAACCTTTTCAGTTTTCTTGCTATTAATTTGTTGATGATTTTGTAGGTTACATTAATTAGGAAGATTCCCTTGTAATTTGAGCATTCCAGTTTAGATCCTCTCATGTGAATTGAGCGCAGTACCCCTTTTAATTTGACATTTCTCTTCTTTCTGCCAAATTCTTGATATGAAGCTCTATATTTGTCTATGCAGTTCGTTTTCACTTAGTTTTATAAGTTCCACAGTGATAAGGTCGGTTCCTGGGGCTTTATTATTTTTCATGGTAAAGATCACGCTTTTTGTTTCATAGTTGGTTGGCTGACGATAGGGTACAGTTCTTGTAGTAGTTTTTAATCCTCATTGGCTCCACCATAAGAGCCATTTAGCATCCCTTCAAATTGTTGTGCCCTTCTAGTACCTTTTCTGTGATCAGTTCCTTATCTATAATGCTGATAGGATTCCTAATAAATGCTGCTAGTTGTGCTTTATGCATGAATAAACAAATTCATGTCTTAATTGAAAGCTATTTTATTTTGTAAAAAAAAATATGATAATTAAAACATTTTTATCTTCCCTTATTATAGTATAGGCTATATTTTAGAATGAAAACCTAAAAACAGGTTAAAGTTTAGACTGTAGTGATTTGAAGAAGTTTTTTACCGTTTGTGCTGGTCTTCACTGTCCATCATATACATTTGCCTTTGTAAAACATATAACACGGTATAGCTTAAATTTCTTTTAAAACTTTTTCACAGCACTCCCATGTATTTCCAAAAATCTTGTTTAATCTGGGCCGGTGGGAGGGGGGGGGGTGTTTAGCCAGCCTTAGTAAACAACACTGACTATATTTTTTTAATTTTCTGAAAAGGGGATGCAGCGTAACAATGCATCTTTTTTCAGGTTTGCTCAGTTCCTTTTACCTAACCTGATTGCTACCTCTCCCCATTTTTAATATTTTTTTGCTTGTCTCGCTCTCTCTCTTGTTTTTCTATTTACCTGACAAAAGTTCTGAGGATGTCTGAAATTTTCCATCTAATTTCTTGTAATGCAGCAATAGACATTTAACTTTTTATTTTAGTTACTCTGTTAGTTTGGCTTAGGCTCCTTCTCTAACCAGGCTTATTAACTTCAGGATCACAGTCCTAATACGATGTCCATTAGTATCATTCCTGGTTCTTGTTTGTGGTTTGGATTTTGTAACATATTTTTACATGGCTGCGTTGTTAGCCCTCAACCATCTGGGGGCTGCTCCTTTAAGCTCTCTAGGTAGTGCCTTTATTTTTGGATCCCCCCACTTCCAAGAAGATTCTATTTTAGTCCATCCCTGGTATTTTATTTCCTTAGTAGCCATCATATGCTGTAGGTTTCCCTTATCTGCCACCTAGGAAGGCACTCGATGGAAGATAAATATGCACAAGAGCTTACCCCACCTAATCATCTAAAAGGTTTGATGTCCTCCTAATGGAGGAGTTAAAAATGAAAGGTTCTTTTCAACTCACTGCCCCTTGAAATGTAAATACATGCCTATCTCTGAGTTAATATGTCTCCCATAATCTTCAAACTGCACCAAGTTGGATGTCACCTTGTGATGTGTATGCATAATGTGGGGTGTGTACATAAGGTGGGTTATACGCCCCACATTGGAAAACAATTCCATTAACCAAAGAGATGTTGTAGAATAGATTAATTATGTAAGCCTACAATATTATAATTCATCATAAAATCACCTTTCTCTTCTAACTTGTAAAATTAGTGTAAATCATTTACAATGCAAGTGAATAAAAAGCAACAAATTATAAAGTATGGCATTCAACACAGATCCTCAGGAATAATCATTCATTTTGAGCATGTTATAAAACTTAATTTACTGTAGTTACTGCAGTTTATTAACTCTAAAAAAACAGCAGATTTTTCAATTTTTTTTATATTACAACAAACTATCAAAGTGTCTCATAGGTGTAATTTTGTAGCTAAAGGTAATTGCATCCTCTTATATTGATATTAGGTGATGCTCTTTAATTAATATTAGATGTTTGTTCAAAATATACTTTCCAAAATTGATTTATTATTATTTTTAGTCAGAACAAAACGTTTTTGAGTCGACAAAAACATAACATCACAGCTTTACAAAGGAGGAGGAAAAAAAGATTGCATCCAATTATATTAGTAAAATTAATATTTTATTACCACATATTCAATACTACTAATACTACAACAAATATTCATTTTCAAAAGAATAGGCTTACTTTGTGGACAACGTATCAATCAAGAAAATAATGCAACAAAAAGTCAAAATTATAATTTAAAAAAAATAATTTAAAAAAACATGCATGTAATTATCAATTAAAAAATTATTAGTAAGAATAAAATTAGAATAAAAGCTAAGAAAAAGGGTACATTTTAATAAGTTAATTTGTTATTTTATATCAGAGATATCGATCAGATTATCTAATCTGTCATCCAGATGATGCATATACATTCTTGAAAACAATTTCTTTCTTTATTAAAACATAAAAATGTATCACAAACAAAGGATCTGATATATACGCTGACCCTTTTACCCTTGTTTTGGAAATCCAATTTAAAGTTTGTTATTGTCATGTTGCAACGCACATGTAAAAAGGTCAGACTTTAAAGTGACCGGTACATCGTCAAAGATAAGATAAGATTCTGTTATTGATCCAAACAAATGGAAATTTTTTATGATTGCATTGTTCATTTTCAGCCCATATAAAAAAAAATCTGAACACAAGACATTTGTAATAAATTTTTCACTAGCAGCCATTCAGTGAGTTCTCTTAGCTATATCAGGAACTTATTAGTTCTTATTTAGATTTGTGACTTAAGGGGGAGCACGCTGGTAAATTCGTACAGATTATGGAACAAAAGAATTTTTGTATTTTTCAGTCCTTGTCCTGATGGAAAGAATTCGTACCGAACAGGCCAATCCTAAGTATCGGTGATGAAGAGGGTGGGATGTATCATCCAGAATGTGTTTAATTTTACAATAACATCTTTCTTCAAATAGTTCTTCAAGTGAAGGGTGTTTAGTTTGTGTTATTGATTAGTTGGTTTATGTAGTGTTTAATATCAGACATTGAATTCCCACACCAGCAGGCAATACTGAAATTGAGTAGGCTTCCAATTGTTGAACTGTAGAATAAGTTAACGACTTGTTTGTTTACGCAGAAATTGTACAGTTTTTTGAGGTAGAACTAGAACAGTCTTTCTGAATTTCTTACACAGCATTTGGCCGTGCTCATGCCATGTTAGCTTATTATTGATGGTGACACCTAAGTACTTATATGCATCTTCTTTCTCTACACTTTGATTTTTTATATTGAGATCTGTAATCTGGTGTTCCTCCCTCCTGAAATCAACCTTTCCTTTGTTTTAGAGAAATTGAGCGGGAGAAAATTTTCATCACACCAAATGATAAAGCTTGTTACTAAGTTGCGGTATAAGCCTTCTCCTTCAGATATTAATGATGGTGGCATCATCGGCAAATTTTAAGATTGGAACAGTGTCGCTTGAGCTTTGAATATCATTGGTATATATTGTATACGGTACAGGGGAGAGAACGGAGCCTAAATGTCATAAATGTCCTAGTTCCCAAAAGTGTTCATTAATTGCTACATTTTCATGATGCTGATACAGTTCTTTTTATTTTGCATTAAGGAACATAAGAGTCTCCCAATTTTGCACAGCTTGTCTCCTTTATTTTCAGTATCAGAAACTTTTTGGAAACTCAGTATGGCCATGAATCTGTCCTTAGTCATATTTCATCAAATAAGGATTCACTGGACCACAGTCTTGTAAAATAAGTACTTAAAGAAGTACTGTATTCATTTATAAATCCTCTTGGTTGATAAAACTCTTCAATGAAGTTATACCAATTTTATAAAACAGCAATTTTCTTTGGTCCATTGTCCTGCACATTGCATATGCAAAATATATGCAACCAAATTTGCAGTAAATTAGAGTTTGAAAAAGTCGATTTGCTTTTGAAATCTCCTTATATCTCTCTTGTTTAAACATTCATCAGTAGGCAGTATGTTTTTTTATGTCTGGTCTAAATGCACAAATCCACTTTGAGTCCCACAGTCATTGTCATCATAATCATACTCATGGACATCTGCCCATCGTAGATGCTGTCAAAATATATTTAAATTTAATTAATTTAGCTCAAACACAAAATTTACAATCTAAATAAAAAGACATCAAAATAGAAAACAATCTGCCTCAATTACTTTTAATTCAACTTTTCATTGAAAAGGGAACTCCGCTGATTGTCTACAAAATAATAGCCATGGATACAGCATTGTTTACATTTGACATTGGGCTAACTGAAAAATAATAATATAACAATCATTTTATAAATACACATTAGTTTAAGTTAAAACAAATAAATAATGCATTCTATTTTTTATAACCATTTACGAATTGTATACTACCATGAAGAAAGCTAATAATAGGGCTAAGAAGTAGATATCACACTATTGGTTGAGTAGAAATGAAAAATGTAAACAAAACTTATTTACTATTATTATGAAAAGGGTTTGGAAGTGTAATATGGGGGGGGGGGTTGCATGTAATTAATGTTAGATGAGACACTTTTTCAAGGTCACTACACTTTACTGAGACGTTAGCATGCCTCAAATTTTAAATACCCAATATTTTTTTAATGCTTTTTCTATAAGGGAATATGGGAGGTGGTGATATGAAACCTTTTTGTGTGATCAGATGGGGAGTGGGGCAAAAATGGTTGTGAAGAACTGCTGTAAGTGGTGGGGGTTGTACAATATCTTAAAAATAATTATAATCATTGGTCAAAACTAACACCCCTCCTAAGTTTAAAGTTTAACTTTATTTGAATAAGTTTGAGAACCACTGTGCTAGTGTGTTAAATGTGAATTAAATTTTGATGTGTAAAAAGAGCTCGAAATGATACTAATCAGAGGCGAGGATGTTTGTTGCCCGGGGACACGATTTGCGCCCAGGGACAAGATTCATTTTAAAGCGCCCCATTTCTTTTTTTCAATTCTCAAACCCGTTATTTTTATCAATAAAATAATATTAAAGCACATTTTGGCGCCAGGGGACATCTGTCGTCGCTGTGCCCCCCCCCCCCCCCCCCCCCTTACTAATACACATGCTAAATTCCTTCTTCATGAGCTGTAATCATTCTTCAACAGGAATGAATGGTCAAGAGCAATCACAAGATGAATAGTCGAGAGAAACCACACCTCAACAAGACATGTTCTAATGATCTTCCATCTCATAGAAATCAGTCCATTAAATGACAACTTTGGACAATAAGGTATGTGAAATTTTACTATGAAATGAATGAGCGTGATAAGTAGAGAAACCACACCTCAACAAGACATGTTCTAATGATCTTCCATCTCATAGAAATCAGTCCATTAAATGACAACTTTGGACAATAAGGTATGTGAAATTTTACTATGAAATGAATGAGCGTGATAAGTTGGGCCAGCTGGGTATAGCAAATAGGAAATGTTCAACATCAATACAGCAAAATATTTGGAAAAAAAACACCTTTTAGCAGCATAACAATCGGTCAACTATACTACTTAAGTGAAAACTTGGGCTTAAACAAAAATAGTAAATATAAAATGAGCAATAGTATTTGTTATTTAAGATTTTATTAAATATAATGAAACGAGCAATAGTCATTGTTACCTGTATTTATCAAATTAAAAGATGAATCAAATTTCATAGTCATTATAATAAAAATATAATTATTTAGAGCAGTGGTTCTCAACTTTCTAATGCCGCGACCCCTTTATACAGTTCCTCATGTTGTGGCGACCCCCAACCATAAAATTATTTTCGTTGTTACTTCATAACTGTAATTTTGCTTCTGTTATGAATCGTAATGTAAATATCTGATATGCAGGATTCATTTTCATTGTTACAAATTGAACATAATTTAAGCATTAATCACAAACAATATATTGTGAAATATTAATTTCTGATTACAAAGAAATGAAATTTTGTCTTGAAGCATGGTGTAGCATGGGTAACAGTCTTAATTTAACAACAGTAAACTACTTTGCTACATTTTGCGACAGTATGCTAAAAGCCAACATCAGTGCCAAGGTTTAGATTGTTTCTTTCTTACCTGATCAGAAATGCTCAGAACAGTCTTTGCAAGAGCACACGAAGATGATCTTCCACAACAAGTCTTACTTCTATCTTTAGGCTTGATTACCAACAAGCTGGAAAACCCTGTTTCATGAAGATATGTTGTTGGAAAGGGAGAGGAAAGCGCGACTCTCAGACAGAAAAGGGTATGACTGCAAACACTTGATCCAGAATTTTATAACTGGCATTGTAGAGAAATCATTTCTCGCTGTATCGCTGTGAATAAGTTCAATGAACTCCTTGTGTTGACTCAGGAAAATCTTCAACTTTGACTGTGAATGAACTTCTGGCAAGTGCAAATAGGGTGTGAGGTAGATTTGGAAAGTACGGTGAAATTTCATCTGTAAGCATGTGCAAGTGTTCCTTCACAGAATTTATCATTGTAATCCCTTTGTCTGGTTCAATGTCATGAAACAAGATAATATGGGCAATGTACATTATATTTTCATCCAATTTTTTTTGGCCAAAGCTGAAATTAAAATTTAAATGATCGCATCTTTTTATGGAAATTTTAGGATGTTGCATTTGGTCCTTGCAGTGATAAATTTAACTCATTTAAGATGGTGAAGATGTCAACCAAGTAAGCTATTTTCTGCAGTTCACTTTTATCACTAAAAAGAGCTGCGGTCTTGCTTTCTGATTTAAAGAAGTTTTGAGTTCGTCACAAAGCTCAAAAACTTTAAAATGTTCCTTTCAATAACTATCTCATTTCGGTGTGAAATAGCAGAGCATTGTTCGACGCATCAACTCGTTGCACAGTCGAATGTTTAAAGTGCTCGCCTTTATAAAATTGACAGAACTTAGGAGACTTTTCGTTACTTCTTTTAACTCTTGTGACAGCTTCTTCATAGCTAATATTTGCCGATTAATCAATCAGTAAGTTCCGAAGACTTTTTGTGACTCATTCAGTATTAGATGTTGAATCCATATCGATATCCTAGCATAGCTGGAGCACCATCTTCTTCTTTATTTTGAGGGCCCACAATCAATGAATTGATCATTCTGGCTCCTTTGTTTCAGAGGGGTTTGCGATGTTACTGTGCATGGGTTTCAATGGGATGCTTCACTGGTTGCAAGGGCGACTCGGCAGTGGTGTTATGAACTGGGGGTTGGAATACAGGAGGCAATAGACACAAATGTGTCGAGTGTAGCCGCCTCAACTGTTGCTTTTGGAAGCTTGTTCCAGTCCCCTATTGTCTTCGGCAGGAATGAGGAGCTCCTGTACTTTGTTCTTGTTTTTAGCAGCCGGAACTGTCTGTCGTGGCTTCAGCACAGTCGATCAGCCCATTTTCTATCTTGTACAACATGGTGAGCCTCGATAGTCGTCATCGTTCTTCCAATGTAGACCAGCCCAGTGTTTCTAGCATGCTGCCAACACTTGGGGTGTTTCTGTAGCGGTTCATGACAAAGCGTGCTGCCCATCGCTGGACCGCCTCCAACCTGTCGATGCTTTTCTGGGTAAATGGGTCCCAGACTGTAGAAGCGTACTCTAAAATAGGCCGGACATCTTTGCAAACAACCTAAACCTTTTCCAAGAGATATTATGATGTTTCAGAAATAAACCAACTGTCAAATACATCACGTGCAGAAAAGAAACTCATCTTAAAGTCACCATCATTAAAGTCACCTCACATAAACTAGTAACTGTGAACAGTTTGCAACGTCTGTAGATTCGTCAAGCTGGATACTAAATATTGGAAGTGGAGGAGATTTAATTTCCTGGATTACCTGATCAAGAATCTCAACAGACATGTCATCTGTTTTTCTACGGACAGTGTTGTTAGATACGGAAATTGCACTCAGCTTCGAAACAAATTCGTCACCAATCATAATGAAAATTTCTGACATTTCTGGTTTTTTAGCAGAACCAAATCAATCGGTTTCTAAGACCATCAGCATCGAAAATGTGTGTTTTCCGATGGTCTTAGGTGACACCCATGAAAGGGTTGCGCAAGGGGGTCAGGACCCACAGGTTGAGAACCGCTGATTTAGAGGATAAGCTTTTAATTATAATATCTGAAAAATTTCATGACAGTCACCATGGTCACCATAGCCTGCTAGTATTATTATCTAACGACGTAACAGTCATTTTTATGGTCTTTTCCCATCCATCCCTGTAACTCTGGCAATCCCTAAACTTCATTCCACTCAGAACTGATGCTTTTATATTTCCATGCTTTGATTCCCAACTGCAGTAGATCTGAGAATGAAAGATTGTGCTCTTTGGGAGGAAAAATGCTTAATCTAACATTTATTAACGTTCATGCTCCCATCATTGGTGACACTGTGATTCTAGTTATGTATCAGACTTTATAAGTAGTATTAGAAATGAGTTTAGCATATTACAAGCAGGTGACGAAGGAAGTGAAGTTCAGTTGAACCCATAAACTGTCATTGGTGAGGGATATTATCAGTAAAGTCACTGAAGGAAATTTAAAAGCTTGTGATTTGCCAAATTAAATGAAGTTCTCATTTAATTATTCTAAATTATGTAACTAGAGCTGAATCAAAATATTTATTTTAATTTCGCTGTATTTAACGACGTAACAAAAAGAAGAGATGTAACGATAAATGTTAAAACCTATGCTTGAAAATGCCTATCATAGATTTAAACCAATTCGTTCTTTTAGCATGGTAACAATTAATGATTTATCCATTTGGGAAAGATAAGGATAGGTTATTATAACGATAACAAATCTTAGTTGATAAATATTTTTTATTTTCAGATGGCGTTCAAGACAAAAAACTATGAGGGAATCTTCCTTAGTTGGTGACAAACAATTCAAGGCAAAGAGTATGAAGAAAAGGGAATATCTCACATTGCTTTAATAAATAGCTGGTGCTTAACTTAAGGCAAAGAGTATGAGAGAAAATATTAAAAATGATATTTGTTATATAAATAAATGTATGTAAAGAGTATGAGAGAAGAAAAAAAACTATGGATATAAAAGAAATAAATATTTGAAACAAATCAAAAACATTTGAAGTGTTTAAAAATTTATTTAACTTTAAAAAAAGAAAATGAAAACATGAATGCTCTTTATTTTAGGGGGAGAAAAACAAAAATTATCCCCGCGAGACTATCTCCCAGGAGATGAAAACACGAATACTCCTGGCGATATACAGTGAGTCATCTTTACAAAAGAAACATGTTAAAATTGATGGTAACTTGGTGAAATCCAAGCTACCTAAAAATGTAGGCACCAAGCTCTCCAATTACACATGTCAGGCAAAGTGTGAAATCCAGGCATTCTATAAGATCTACTTCAATTTAAATGTTTACTTGTTTATGAAAAGTCCAGGCACCAAAGCTATAGACAATACTGCTGGATATCACAACAGTCAATCTATAGAATGCCTGGATTTCATACTTTTCCTGTAAAATACAAATCAATCCATTATTTATTAACATTTGCTATTTGTCTAAAACCACCATCATCTTAAGATCTCGCAAAAAAAAATATTTACAATGACTTCACATGGTTGGTGTTTAGTTTTTGTACAAAAGACATTTTTATCATTATGTTTATCACATGGGGGACCTTGACATCATAATTCTGCATTGCCCCTGTTATAATTTTATTGCTTGTCACCAAATAATTAAACCGCATTTGTGCACAATTGGAGTCTCATCATTTGATGACCAGCAATATACAATCTCACACATCCTTAACATATTTACAATGGTATATGTTCAAAGTCTTAAAATGCGTTCACACTACCGAATAGTTACTAGGATTCTTGCCTTTTAAACAAGATTTGTTGAGCACTGAACAAAATATGATGGGACTGTTTATGTAACTTGCCAGCAGAAACTGTACTGGATCAGTGAAATGAAATATGCCAGTCAGTATCTGATATTAGTATATAGAGAGCAGCTTGTAGTCACAGACAGTTGAGAATCCATGTAAAAAATCTGCAGTGTAAATGTACCTTTAAAACTACACCATCCAACACCATCCTTTACTAATACTAGACAACATAGATCTACAAAGTCTACAACAGACCTGTTTACCCTCAAACTCTTAAAATCGCACACTTATCATCACAAAATTGTTAAATACCTTATATTTATAGTAAAAAAAAATAAACATACAGTCTATATAATGTTTACACCTCAAAATCGTACTTAGTATGCCATAATAGAAAGAGTAAACAGGTCTGCCACAAAATCAAATTTCAAATACATGAAAAGTGAGATTCAAATTATAACATTTAAGAAAACAATTATAATTTTCAATAAAATCTTTAAAAAATCATGAAAAAATGTAGATATTGGTTCACAAGTTCATACAGACATTTATTTAACATCTTGAAGGGTTTGGCACTTTATTCAGTTAAGTAAAACCATCCATACAATAACTATCAACAAAAAAAATAATAGTTCAAGTTGTTGGCACTGCTGGTGGTCAAGTGTTCATGTTGTTGGCACCGCTGGTGGTCAAATGTTCATGTTGTTGGCACCGCTGGTGGTCAAATGTTCATGTTGTTGGCACCACTGGTGGTCAAATGTTCAGGAAGGAAACAGTACCTGTTGTCCAATGTTGAAATTTTGGAAGTCAAGGAGTCTTAACTTAATAAAAGATAAAGACTTACCTATTCAGGAGTGTCTCTGTTAGTGTTACAGAGGGAAGAAATCTTTGTGGTACCCAATCATGGATGTATCTCATTTGTACCCAATCATGGATGTATCTCAGTTGTATCCAATCATGGATTATCTCAGTTGTATCCAATCATGGATTATCTCAGTTATATCTAATCATGGATGTATATCTCTGTTATACCCAATCATGGATGTATCTCTGTTGTAGCCAACATGGATGTATTATCTCAGTGTTACACAATCATGGATGTATCTCAGTTGTACGGAACCCAATCATGGATGCAGTATCTTAGTGTTACACAATCAGATGAATCTCAGCTGTACCAAATCATGGATGTAGTATCTCAGTGGTACCCAGGCATGGATGTGTATCAATTGTACCCCAATCATGGATGTATCAATTGTACCCTAATCATGGATGTATATCAATTGTACCCCAATCATGGATGTATCAATTTTACCCCAATCATGGATGTATATCAATTGTACCCCAATCATGGATGTAGAATCTCAGTGGTAGGCAATTATGGATGTATCATCTTAGTCACACTTAGTGGTACACCATCATGAATGCATCTCAGTCTCAGTTGTATGGTACCAAATCATGGTTGTATTACCTCAGTTGTACCCAATCATGGATGAAGTATCTCAGTGTTACACAATCATAGATGAATCTTAGGTGTACCCAATTATGGATGTAGTATCTCAGTTGTACCCAATTGTGGATGCATCTCATTTCTGATGACCAAAATTAAAATTGAGAATAATATCAAAAATATTTTACTATCTATATTTTTTAAGTTTCAAATATATTATGGGATATTTTTGTCTTTATTTCTCACTCTTTCAAACTGAGTATCATTTGGGAGCAATAAAAAAAACTTACTAAATCTCATGTAAAATAAAAATAACTAAAAACTGGAAATACATTTACTTAATAGATATTCAGTACCTGGATCAATGAACCATGAAATCAAGAGAAATTGTTTCCTTTCAGATCACATCTTGGAGGAAATCATCCAATGTGTTGATAGAAACAATCTGTAAAAAGAGAAATTATAAACTTGCTTGTCTAGTTTTATATTGTGTATTCTGTATTTTTGAAAGGGTCAGATTATAGGCCAACTAGACGTAAGCCCATGGCCTCAATAATCTCTTGGGCAACCAAATTTTGAAGCTATGTTTTATAGATTCCAGGGCTTACTAAACAAAACAAAAAACTTCAAAAATTAATGATGAAGGATTTATTTTACAGTCTGCTTGCTGTCCTCTAGGATATCACATTGAAGCTAAATGTTTATTTATTGTACTTTCTTTACTGAAGGAGTATTCTTGTCAACACATTTCATTTTTTGTTGCATCCTTTTATTCAGATTTTTGCATACTTGGTTTAGCTCATTTCCATATATTCAATATTTACATTCTGATGTTAATGAAGAAGGCATTTTGACCTATATTTCCATATATTTTTATATACTAAGTCCTCTATTTTGTTTATCCTATGTAAATCAAGTCAGACATATTTGAGATGGCAAGGTATAAAGCTAGTCCTATGAAATTATTTCTCCATCACAAAAATGGTCAATGTTTCTAAAACTAATAAGTTCAGTGTCTTGCATTTCCCCATGACTACTGTACCTCTGCACGTACCCAAAAAAAATTTCTCATCATTACTGGAGCTCTTAATGTACGGTACCGGTACCCAAAAGAATATTTATCATGACTACTGTACCTCTCAATGTACCTTAAACAATATTTCCCACTTAGCTTATTCCCCTATTTTTGTATGGCCTGAATATTTATGTTTGATTTAAAGGATGAATGCCACGGCGTCTTTTGAGTGTTTATTATAGTTGCACTGATTTAGGGTTTAGTTTAGGTTAGGATCGATTTAAATTTAGGGTTCAGGTTAGTTAGGCATAGGGATCTATTTAGGGTTCAGGTTAGGCATAGTGATCGATTTAGGGATACATTCGTGAAATTCGATAAAAAAGTGGCATTCGTCCTTTAAATTTACCAAAGTTTGCTTTGTATCTTGAAAAATACTGACAAAGTTATCTTTATAGTCGATATAGTAAACAAAATAATTTAGGAAAATGTATTCAAACCACAAAAGAATTCTTTTTCTAAGGAAAGCTAATAAATTTATGTTGATTAAAAAAAAAACTTTTGTTATAAAAGAGTACTCAATTAGAGGCAACTCAAAAAATTATTTTGTCCATCAAGATGACAGCAGTTAGTTCCCATACTTTCCATAAACAATCAGGAACAGTAACCAAGTTAATACAATCTTTCACCAAGGTCACAAGAGTTAACTTTCCTGAAGTGAATAAATAATATTTGGCCACAATTAATAAATAAAATTACCGTATAATTAATGGGAAGTTATCGCTGTCGTAAAGACATCTGTTTATTTTAATGGTTGCTTCCCTTTGACCGTAATTTCGCAAAATTGAGCGGGAAAAGTATCTTTATTTCAGACTTTATGTTACCGGTGTTCAGTTAATTAACACTAAATTCTTAAGCTAATATAATTGCATTTGTGCACCTGTTACTTTTCTGAAATAATTTTAATTTTTTAAAATATTTAAAATACTTTTTAATAGACATTTGAATAGAAGTAGTCAAAATGACTTTTATACTTATAAAGACAATTCTTCTGGGATATCCTGTTCATTATTAAAATAAATTCAATTTTTTTGTTGTAAATTTGATTTTAAAGCATGTTTTTTTTGTGTAAATAATTTATCAAGAAATATTAAAAATACTTTCTATTTTTAATATTTATAAACTGATATGAAATTTATGGTAACAGAGATTTATACCCTATGATTGTTAAATTATTTTTAAAATTTCAAATTAGTTTATACCTTACTAGTAAGGTCAGTTACTTTATACTTGTTAGCATTGATAAAAATTAATAACCTTTGATTTGGGAACA
>CAXITT010000054.1:135199-215645 GCA_964033795.1 Lymnaea stagnalis | reverse complement strand
ACGAGGCTTTCTTCCGGTAGAACTATAAATAGTAATGCGCAATGGATTTCCGCTGTGCTAAGAACGAAAGTAAACACCTCGAAACGGGCGGGTTCGGCCGCATCGGACTGTAGGCTTAAGGAAAAAATCGGCGCATTTCGGGCGCATCGGACTGTAAAGGGTTAATATGTACTGACAGGGTAATGCTCAGGTCACACGATCAAATTCCTGTCAAATTTATTCAATATGCGTCAAATTTTAGTATGAAGGCACTATTTTGTGTGTGGTTTCTTTGTTGAGATTTTGTTCAAAATTTGATCAAATTCTAAGTAAGAAAGTTTAGTCTCTTAACAGATCATAAACCATTAATGGCACTAAACAAAAAGAGAATAGCCAATAACAAGATCAAGAGATATTCTTTAACACTCTATCAATTGAAATAAAATCAATAAAAGGCAAAAACAACATTGTTGCTGATTTTTGGTCAAGACAAATCGAGTATAAAGAAAATGACAAAAACATAAAACATATTGAACTTATTTGGATTGTCATACCATACTATAGTTATTCTATATTTATTGTTTTAGTATCAGTAATGTGTGTAACAGACCATGTTACTTATTCATATGACATGGATTTTTTCACAGGACATTAACATTTGCTCTCACCGCACTAACATTTGCCCTCATAGCACAAAGGCAATGTGATTTGAAGGAAAATAATAGAAACACGAGAAAAAAGGAACTAATTTTTATAGTGTACGGAGAATTCATTTTTTCTTGAGTGAAGGGAGTGAACGACATAATTTTAATGGAGAAGGTTGACATGTTGTATTTTTCAGATGGATTTAATGAATTAATTATTAGATACATTTTTGTAAGTGTATGGATATATATTCTTCATATTACACTATAAATCTTCGAACAATTCTGATGTCAAGGAACCATGTAATGTATTTATCAAATTTCTTAATAAAGCACTGTGTCATTTTCATTGGACCTTATTATTTCTTGGCGGAGAAAGAGACAGTTGTTTGTAAAGGTGAATGAGATAGTTACATTGGCAAATCATCACTTGCACTGAAGAAATAAAATACATTTGCTCATGTTTGCAAGTAACATTACATTATAAACTTTACATATGATAACTGGGAAATATAAATGTTTATGCTTCAAAATGAGTGTTTGTGTGATAACTTTATAATGTATATATTTTATATATTTTTATGAGTAATAAATAAAATGCATCTTTTTTTTCTCCAGAAATTATTAAACACACTAGAGCCAGATTTACAATACCCTAACTTGAGAGACGATGAAATGACCAGATTTCTATTGTCAAAGATGATTGTAACATCCTATTTTCAAATATGCAAATACTGCAACTAATGGTAGCGCTTATTGATAACTTCATTCAGCACTGCTTATTTTTTAATAAAATTTATACCAATTTGTTTCTGAGTTCTTGTGAAATCTGTGATTGAACTTGTAATTGTATCTTTTAAATCAGGTGTTTTATCTGGAAGTTATTTCTAAAAGGAGATTATCACTCCCTAAAATATTATCTTTTACAGTTTAAATTAGAGTACCAGTACATAAAAAGTATACATAATTGTACTCAATATAATTTTTAAAATCTAATGCAGTGTACTACAAATGAGCGTTCTGTTCATTTTAATACATAAATCAGGAATGATTTCCCTAAACTTGGTAAAGGGATACCAACAAAAATATACCGGGTTATAAAAATTGTCAAGAGCTGGAGAAGATATCTAGAGAATGGAAGAAATGGAAAGAAATAGATAATGGCCTATATTCCACTGGCAGTTGATCAGACTGAGAAGAGGAGTACTGCTAATTCTCTTTTTAACTACCGGTATCTCATAACTTGTCAAATAGCACCTAAAATTCCCATTAAATAAATTTAAAAATTATATTGATTATTTTTTTGATTAATGAACTTTTATTTATGAATGTTCAGGAGAGCTTTACTATACTTTATACTTGTACAATGTGACAGTATTTTTGAGAAATGTAAGCTTTTTATTATGATTCTATCTCATTTGAAGGTCCTTATTTAAATAATTATTATATCTAAAGTCAAGTTTTTCTACATTCTACCAAAAAAAAAAAAATGTCTATAGCATGACTCAAACAATAATATAATAAGATTTTACGTTTTCTGTGGAAATTATTCAAAAGTGGACCTAAGGGGTCGCCACAGAACAACAATATAATAACTAACCTATACTGCGCCTAAGTTAAGTAATTTAAAAAGTTGAACTTTTTAATTTAATCAAGGGGGCATCCATTTGCTATAATAGCACTGAAAACAAAAAAGGGGGGTGGGGGTAGGAGAATTAAATTTCTAATTGTTATTTGTAATCAGGGTTACGGAGCAATATTTTCTTTGCCTGGAGCTCGAGCTGATCCAATTGGAAGTACTAAGTAGTCATTAGTGTTACAGTTACAGGGTTATAGTATATATGCTGTACAAGTAATAAGCCTATTTATAAATACCTTTCAATTACATCATGCCCTTCGCCAATTTATTGTCTAATTTTTCTATTACATCTTTTTCTAAATTAAGTACATTATTATTACTTGGAGGCTGCTGTTGTTTTGATAACTTAGCTTAGTCAATGTAAACACGACCTAGTGACCTAGATTGATGAAATTCTTCTTAGTGTTTGTTCATGTGATATGGAGGTTGCATAATCATACAGATTTTAAGAAATTTGTATGCCATCAAAATTTGATCAAATAGTGATTTGAAAGTTATGACAAGGCTTCATACAAAAATTGCATCAAATGTATGAACGAAAATTTGATGAGAATTTGATTGTGTGAACTGAGCATTAGGGTAATTCATTCAGCTCATCAGTCTATTTGAACCAACTGGTCAAAGTAATACATTTTATCATTCAGTCTTCATGCCAAGACAGGTTAGGGTAATTAAAAAGTCTATATTATTAGTTTTTGTGGAGCAGCACATTCATACAGCAACAAGGTGACATTTATTTGAATTACAAATAAAAAATAGCATAGGTTTAAAACCATTAATGTTAAAGTTTGAGTGATTGAAACAATGAACAGGTTGATTGAAAAGTCTAAAAATTTTAGTTGTGTGTTAGTAGAAATTTATTTTATTAATAATTTGGTAAATTTGTTTACTTGGGTTGAGACATTAAGGTGTCAGCCAAGATGGTGTGTTGTACACTCAGATGAGAGTCAAGATGGTGTGGTGTACATTCAGATGTCAGCCAAAATGATGTGGTGTATGTTCAGGTGTCAGCCAAGATGGTGTGGTGTACATTATGGTGTCAGCCAAGATGGCGTGGTGTACATTCAGCTGTCAGCCAAGATGATATGGTGCACAATCAGCTGTCAGCCAAGAATCTATGATATAGATTTACTGAAACGTCTTGGTTTTCACCGCCAAGTCACTTGTGTAGAATGCATTAACCTGGAAGTGAAAAAACAAAATATTAAAATAATATTATTTACTGTCCCTTTACAATAATATTTTTATTCATTTACTTCAACTGCTTCATGTACTTCATCTACTTCACTTTAGCTGCAAGACTCATAGAAGATGAAAATATGTGTTGGTTATTGTTACATGTAACAAAGACTGCAATGTCTACATCAAAGTTATGCATCTGAAAAAAAAAACACTATAACAAAAGAAGCATTAGTAAAATTTAAGAAAAAAAGTACTCCTATATCATACGTGTCAAACTTAAGGCCCATGGGCCACATTAGGCCCAGTGTACAATTATATCAGGCCTGAGAGGTATTGACCGGCGTACAATTATATCAGGCATGAGAGACAATTTTAGGCTCAAATATTTTTAATGGCCCTGCGATATAAAGTGCAAATCATATTCCCTAATAATCTGCCTTGTCCAAGGATAGGCTACCTGAGAGCATTCTCGCTTTCTCTATCAAAATAAGCGACAATAAAAGTTGTGTAGTGAGTGGATGTTTGTCGTTACAGTAACCTAGCAATATTCAGTTGCTCATTTTGGATAGGCCCATAAGAAATGAAAGTGGTGTAGAGCGTGGATATTACATCACACTTTCCTGCTATGGCTATGGTTATCAATCTGTACCTACTTTATGGAGATAATGAGGCTGTGATCAAGGAATATAATCTGAGACTAAACATCAAGACAAGTTAAAATTCCTGAATGCAGAGTAGAAGCAACAGAAGGTAGAAGAATTGAAGATGAATGTTTTTCACCAAAGCAAAATCACATACTGAAGCTGCTGTGAAAGCAAGTTTTATTGTGGTGAAGGAGCTTGCAAAATCAGGCCAACCATTTACAGGAGGAGCTTGTGAAGTGCTGCATGATGAAAGTGTGTGACGTCTTGTGTTCAGACAAAAAGCAGATGTTTGCAAATGTAAGCCTTAGCAGAAATACCGTTGTTGATCGGGTTTGTGAGATGGCCACTGATGTGAAAACACTAGCTGATCAAAAAAGAGAAACACTTTGTTGCATTCTCACTTGCTGTGGATGAAAGTAATGACACGACTGACACTGCACAGCTGTCTGACACTGCACAGCTGACTGACACTGCACAGCTCGCTATCTTTATCTGTGGAGTGGTCTCCAGTTTCAATGTTACAGAAGAAATATTGCACATGGAATCCATGCATAAGAAATGACAGGAAAAGAAATGTTTGACAATGTATGTCAAAGTTTAACCCACATGAACCTGCCTTGGGACAAACTAGCTGGACTTACAACAGATGGAGCACTGGCGATGAACAGCGAAAAAAGGGGACTAGTTAGTTGGAAGGATGTGGTTAAAAATGCAGGATAAATTCACTGGTGGATTGATAGCATATCACTGCATCATACACCAAGGCTCGCTGTGTGGTAAAGTCCTCAACATGGAAGGTGTAATGAGCACTGTTACATGAACCGTCAACTTTATCAGAGCCAAAGGTTTAAATCACAGGTAATTTCAACATTTTTTTTGCTGGAAATAGACTCAAAGAGTTCGGCGACATGCCTTATCATACAGAGTAGTGGTGGCTAAGTCTGATAAAAGTTCTTAGTAGATTTTTCCAGCTGATTGATGAAATCTCTCAATTCATGGACAGGATTGGGAAAGACCCCACAGTTTTTGCGGTTAAAAATAAAAAGCGACTTTGAACCTGCAGCTCCAGGCACAGGACGACTTGATCACTGTTATGCCTGATGCAGTGAAGGTATTTCAAGTGAAGCTGTGCTTAAGGGAAACACACATGCAACTTGTCTCCCTTTTCTTGTTGCCAAGCAATGTTGAACCAAGTCAACCTATGTCATAGATGTGGAAACTGCACCTGCAAATTTGTAGATGGAGCTGATAGAGCTGCAGTGTAATGGGAAGTTTAGAAGGCTTCCAATTGTTGCATTGTATAATAAGTTAATAACTTGTTTGTTTACACCGAAATAGTACATTTTTTAAAGATAGAAAAGTCTTTGGTTGATTTTTTAATAAAAAATTTGGCTGTGTTCATGCCATGTCATCCATCCATCCTTGTGGCGCTATGGCCCATGTAGGGCTTTGGCCTGCCTCACTACTTCCTTCCACTCAGACCTAACTAATGCTTTTCTTTTCCATGCTTGGATTACCAGCTGCTGTAGATCTTTTTCCACATCATCCATCCATCTAAGCCTAGGTCTGCCTTTGAGCCGTTTTCCTCTGGGGTTTGGTGATGTACCCGCTTCCTTCTTCTGTCATTTGGCATTCTCTTTAAGTGTCCTGCCCAGCGTAGCCTGCCCTTTTTTATTTCTGCTACTAGCGTGGGATCCTGATATAGACTGTACGTATTGGTACGTATTCTCCATCCATATTCATCCTTTGTCATATATTTCCCGGAGAAATTTTCTCTCCCATGTGTTTAATAGGTTTTCTGCTGTTTTTGTTTGGGTCCAAGTCATGCCCTGTCAGCTTATTATTAATGGTGATACTTAGATACTTTTGTGTTTACTTCCTCAATACTGTGATTATTTATTGTGAGATCTGTAATTGGGTGATTCCCCCTTTGGAAATCGACAACCATTTCTTTCAGTTTTGAGATATTTAACTAAAGAAAATTTTCATTGCACCAACTGATAAAGCTAGTAAGTTGTGGTATATGCTTTCCCCTTCAGATATTAAGCAATGGTAGCATCATCAGTAACGGTGTTGCTTGGGCTCTGGCTTCTTGAAAAGCTAACATATAAAGCTTTTTAATCATAAGGTGTGGTTGGATAGTGTTAAATGCTGATCAGAAGTCAAAGATTGATCGATTGAATACTTATATAGCGCTAAGTAATCCATGCTATTTTAGCATGCTCACTGCGCTCTCAGTGATGGCATCCGGGGCGTCGCAGGGGTTGTCGGAATGATTCATTGTTTGCTGCCTGTAGGGGAGCCATCTCCGGGTTTGAATTTAGAGTTTCCTTCTTAGATGAGTCTTTCCAATACAGTAAAACCTCCGTTTTGCAACCCTCTCTTAAACGACTTCCTCCAACATATGACCGAAAAAAAATTCATCAATGCTTTGTAATATATATAAAGACCTCTCTTAAACGACTTCTCAAAAACGAGACTTGCAACCTTCAAATAATTCAATTTTATGACCTAGCACCTGAAAAAGTCAGATTCCAAAGCAATGCTATATTTGTGCGCTTGGAGAAAACAGTTCCGTTTACGACTTTTAACAGCAGGCGATGCACTAAAGCAGCTAGGAAGTAGTGAAGAGGAAATAACGCTTGCACCGTAAATTTGTCTTTTGAAATACTCCAAGGAGATGGCCAGTTATGGCCTGAGCAGGGGCCTTTCAGACCTTGCTGACACCATGTCTGGTGTTCAAAGAGACATACTAAAAGAACATGCACGGGTGGGGGGATCATGAAAACAAACAGAAATAACAGATTTCTTTCAATAAAAAAAACTATTCAATGACAGAATAAAAATAATTACAACAATATTAATGCGCTTATCTTATACATAAATAGTTATAACTCTAAGCATGTACTCAGCACTTACACACGTTTTTAAACAACTACCAAACCAGCATTGGAATTAATGAGGAATAGGAAGATAATGACTGTATTGGTTGTGAGACAATATGAGTTTATATTGGTTGTGAGACAGAGTTTAGAGACAATATGAGTTTATATTGGTTGTGAGACAGAGTTTAATCTATAATTCTGAATGTAAGATGGTGCCTATACTTAATGGTATGTGTATTTTTTCTACTTGTTTACTTAATTTTCTAAGTGTCGTTTTTTGAAAATGTCCTACCTCTTTTTTAAGACCCCCCACCAAATAACGCACTCGTTTCAATGGCAATTTAAAGGTTGCAAAACTGAAGTTTTACTGTAATAGTAAGATGGTATCCTCTGTATTTCTGTAGGTAATGTCTTCACGTATGTAATAATACCAATAATCATAATGTTCATATGAATTAATCTTTAGAATGCTGTTAAACTTAGTATTATAGTTGTAGTTTTATTGTTGTTTTTTTTTTGTTTTTTTTTTTTTGTTTGATTGTAGGCACAATTTTTAAAAAACCTACTTCAATTGGTCATCCTTGTCATGGTAAAGTTTTAAGTCCAGTTTTGACATCTTCATATGAAGTTTTCAATTTCTAGCTTGGTCATCTGCATGTGATATTTTCAAAGTCCAGTTCTCACATCTTCATGTGAAGTTTACAATGTCCATCTTGGTCATCTGCATGTGAAGTTTTCAATGTTTAGTTCTGACATCTTCATGTGAAATTTTTAAAGTCCAGTTTGGTCATCTCCATGGCTTTCATTAATACATTCAACCAACCAAATTTGAGAGGAGACTCATCTGGAGGAATACAATTTTAAACATAATTTACACTTCTATTCTAAACTTAATATTTTAACCATATTTCTTGTCTAAATTTAATATTCTAACTATACTTCCAATCTATATTTAATATTCTAATCACACCTCTAGTATAAACTTATTATTCAAGTTCATTAAGTAAACATTCTGTTTTAAACATGACACGACAGATACTTAAGATGAGCTCAATCAGGGTGAATTCTTTCCCTCAAAGTTAACACTGAAAGTTATGCACTTATTTGTTCCCCAGTCTGTTAGAATTTAACAGAGTGCTCCTCTTGCTTTAACAAAATCAAACAATCGCTCTTAATTAAAGTTAATATTGTCACTAAGGGAGTGAAATTCTGTGGTATATGATGCCTGATTATTGCACTTGAGACACACATTAGATGTGTTTAAATTGCTCTGGTTTAAAAATTTTGTCTTAGAAAAAATATTTGCTGGATATGTGCTAAAAATGAATAGATACAATGTAATCAAAACACATGCTTTGGATAAAGAAAAGAATCTTATCTTACCTTATCTTATTTTATAGTGTTGAAATGTAGCAAAAGAAGCTGCAATGGTAAAACCTCATGGGTAACTTTTATGGTCCTGAGCAGAGCTATCCAAATGAGACCCTGATGGTAAACTCCTTCACGTTGAGTGTCACTCATTGAAGAATGTGTTCTCTAATCTGTATCACAAATTAATTCTGACATTGTCATACAAACACTCTCATACATTTTTATACTGGCTATCAATTTTAATACATTTGAGATTAAAACTAAATATTGTGAATTTTCATTAACAATAAAACTAAAAATTGTGAATGTTAACAAAATTGTATTATTTTAAAAATATCTACCTTATGATAATTATAGTTTATAACATCCTACAGTTGTAAATAAATTGTAATTTAATGTAATGCTTATTGGTAAGCCCTTGACCATGTGTTGTTTACCCTAAAGAGCCACAAACATGATGTTTTTAACATAGTCAGATCCCACTGTGTGGCTCAACTAGGTCTAGATGCTTTAGCTTTATAAAATCTTTGTCACCCCCCCCCCTTCCCCGCCATCGACAGCAGCCAGCAAGATCGTTTATTGGTCAGAGGAGGGGAATTAGTCAGGGTAGTATAATTTAAAAAGATATGTTTTGAGTGCAGTTTTGAAGGCCTTGGTGGTTGGTATATTGCGGATGTGTAGTGGCAAAGAATTCCATTGTTTGGGGGCGCAGAAAGAGAAAGCTCGTTCACCATATGTTTTAGTGTGTGTCTTGGGAACGGACAGAATACGCGTGTCTGCAGAGGAGCGAAGCTGTCGAAGGGGTGAATAGACAGAAAGAAGTTCGGTTAGATAGGAAGGGCAGGAATCCAAGAAAAAGTTGTGACAGAGAACAGACAACTTGTAGACAATGCGTGCCTGTATAGGTAGCCAATGAAGGGAATGGAGTAATAGAGTGATGTGATCAATTTTTTTTTGCCTTTAAAACTAGCCTAGCAGCTGAGTTTTGAACTTTCTGCAGTTTTTCTATGCAGTGTTTTGGTGAACCTGACCGAAGAGAGTTGCAATAGTCAAGACGAGAGAGAACAAGAGCACAGACAAGAGTTTTTGTAGCGCTAACTGTGAGGTAGTGACGTATGCAGCTGATCTGACGGATAGTGGTGTATGCTGAACGACAAATGAATGTGAGATATGTTTATCGAGAGACATGTTGTTAGAAAGAATATAACCAAGATTCCTCGCAGAGTGTGTAAACCATACGTCAGAGTGATATAAAATTAAAACTTCCTCTTTACCTGATGGAACTAAAGGCCTAAAATAGCGTCTTTTTGTTCATGTACAATAACCATTTCACAAAATTGAACAAGATAAAAAAAAAAAGTAGCCTACATTTCATGAATCTTTTGTTATAAATGACGCCATTGTGGGAAAACAAGGAGAACTCTTCTGTCTTCAAAGATACGTTATAAAAGTTGCCCAATTGGATATATTTAGATTTAAATAATTTTTTTAAAATTTTATAGATTTATCTACTTTGTCTGATATTCTTTCTAGCCCACTGGATCCATGCACAGCAATATAAAGGTGGTACTAGCAAGGGACCTCAATATCAGGGGCGCATTCACCCAGGGCGCTGCTTTTCCTTTGCACGGTTGTGCATCCATTACGGACGTAACGCGGCTAGAATTTTGAGGGTGGGGGTTATGTGGGAAATGTTTGTTAAAACTTTAAATAAAATTGTCAATTTCCTTTCTTAAAATTTGTGACAGTTTCGATTTCTTTCTCAATAAATAGCTGGTGATTTACTAAGACTAAGAGGCAAAAAGCGGCAAAGTAATGAAATATATGTCAGTAGCGAAATAAACAACATTGCAAATAGATGACTAACAAAGCAACTTGGCTCCATCCAGATACATAAAATCACTAACACACTGCCTCTCATTTTACTCACAACAAACCAGAGTCAACTTAGGTGGCATCTAAATAATTAATTTCCATCTATCAAATTAGAGCTGACCATTTAAATAGCTTATTTGCCTACTATGACTCACAATTGTCGTGAAAAAGTCAATCCACTTGCATAGGAAGGGGGCTGAGGAGGGGGTTGTCCACACAGGTCCCACTTAAAAAAAAAAATTATAATGAGGGGCGGCATTTTCGGCGAGCTGAAGAGTTTTTAAAAAAAAAAACTTAGTGGTAGTGGGTGGCACAACTTTCTAGTGAACATATCGCAACATAACCCCGTGTCCACATTTAGCCATACATTCTCACGACTGTCATTGTAACTATATGTCGATTCTCCTCCTCCTTAGCGTCCTGTAACTAAAGTAACTTGATCTGAGACCACTTTTCGGACCGCGGAGGATGCCTGTACTGATTCTATCAGTGATAGCAGTTTAATAATAAATATAATCGTTGTATAATGTTAAAAATGTCTGTAATTTAGTGTCATTAAGTGCAAATCTTTACTACAATATTCCGCTTTTCATGTGACGTCACGTTGCTTGAGGACCCCCCCCCCCGACACGTGACGTAATTTATGGATGACCCCTATTGCAGACTCAATGAAACGTTTTTTAAAGACTATTTCATTGTTTGTGTAGGTATTAATATGATTATTGTCATATTGGTGACAAATGTAGCATAGTTTCTAGCTGCTTTCATCTTCCCAGGGAGTAGCCAGATGTTGGTCTATCCGTAATTTACGATAGACTAACACCTGGATACTCCCTGGGAAGATGATAGCAGTGATTAGCAGGCAGCTCTCGGGGGTGGGGGGAGTACGATTATATTTAAAAAAAATTAAAAACGACTGAATTGTCATTTTTTAACAGTTTTAAGAAGAATAGTAACTGGTGTTTATCCGATTACAATTAGTGGACTCCATTAAATATCGCTACACTCGATATATTTGATGATCCGTATATTTAAGGGCTTATAGTCATAGTATTCGATTAAAAATATCTTTAATGGCCGCTTCTGATTATTTATAAGCCCTTACTTCTCGTTGTTCGCACAACGGTATTTTTATTATTATTTTTTGTGTGTACACATTTTAAGACTTTAATAACACTGCATTAAAATACCTTTACATCAAGATCAAGGGCTACAATTCTAATAATATATCTTGTAGGGAGAATTGGACACATTAATTAAAAGAGATTGTCCTGAATTAAAAAGGCAACAATCAAGTAAACACTTGACAAATTACTTTATGTCATTAACTCTGTTTAAAAGGTTCACTATTTTAACCTAAAGTAACAGTCACACAGGAATCCTGCAATCTTGAAAGAGTTTATTGAGTCTGAATATTCTTTGACTGCACTAAGCAGTTGTACTTTAATTTTAACAGCCTGATGTAACTAATTCTGAATGTAGCAATTCAAAATGGAAAAAATGTGATCAACTGCAGGTTGAAATTTCAAACTTATCTGCAGCCTTGTTTGCCATTAATAAGGAAAAATGTATTTTAGTATTCTTCGAGACCAAATGTTCAAATTCTATATTGAAATCCCTGTTTGAGTTAAAAAATAACAAAATTGTCGGCATGACCTTCATTACAAAAAAAAAAAAATTAAAATGAATTTTAAGTAAGTGTAGATTTAATAAGTCAGACCTCATCATTGAAAAAAGCCCGGAGCAACAACAATGTATTGTTTACAAGAGAAGTATATGCAAGTTAAGAGCTCATTTGAAAATAGCACTTAAATGATACAGATAGGCAGAAAGGGCTGGTGGGGATATTCTGGATAAAGATTTTAGTTTAAAGAGCGAAGAAAATATTTTTTCTGCTGACACACATAAAGCTATTGTTTCCCAACTTATGTGTGATGGAAAAGTTTCCGCTGTGAATCTTTCTAGTGTCCTCAACATTGTGTCAAAAAGTATTTGAAAGATTTTTCTCTCAACTTGCATGTAAATATGCTTGAGGAGGGGTATGTTAAAAGTAATTTTCAAGTAGCCCATGTAGGGAAACCACCCCACTTGTTTCGCCAGTGCAGTGTAAAGTTGTGACCAGTTTTCCTTTCAGCCCCCCCACCCCCCCCAGCATGTCAGGTGCCATTGGGAGAACATGTGTATCACACATTTAACATATATATGAAATATAAAGTATTTTATACTATAATAACATAACTAGTTGCAATATTCCTACAAGGGCTACAACAGTGCTTCCCAAGATTTTTGTTTCTTTACCTGAAGAAAATGATTTTAATGCTCAGCATCCCAATTTAGTGTTGGTGGTTCTTATTTAATCCTTATATATAGGCTGGCAGCTTTCCTAACAGGAAATTTACGAGACATTACATAATTGCACTCTTTATATGCCTGTATAAGTAAATATTTGTATCGGTAACTTTCAAGGATTTTACCTTTTCACCTGCTGTGCTGTAAGTTTATACACGGTAGTTTTCAGCTTTGTACCATATTTGTAAATTAAATTTAATATTGTTAGTATACACTAGCTTTGGTATCGTTTTCTTTGCATAGTGCTTTTGGCATTGTTTACTAAACTAGCCAAATCTTTTAAAAGATTAAATTTTTCAAACCATAACGGCATGTTCTTTCCAAGAAAATGATATTTAGTAGATACTAAAAGTAGAATGTTAATATTAATATGGTCCTCCAAGAGATTTGACAATAGTTAATGTTATACATTTATTTGCATGCACATATTAGTATATTATAACTATAGAGTCACCATTTCCTTATAAACTATAATAGTCCAGAGCAGAATTTTTCACCAAAAAAAAGAATTATGTGCAAGTGTAAAAATAATAAAACAAAAGAAAATGGCAATTAGTTGATAAAATGTTGAAATTTATTATGATTATTTGTCAAATTTATAGTACAGACATAACAAAAAGTTTTCAAGCATTAGGCACTTTTCAAAACCATATGCAGGAATCTCAGTACCCAAGGAGTAGCAACATACCTACATACATCATTATTTAGAACTGCCTCTTATTAAAATATGTAGCATAAATCAATCTCAAGCCCTAGGAGAAAGTTTTCAGGGCTACATGTGGGCACCTGAGTTTGAGACTTGGTGTAATGAATGTAATAAAAATAGAATGGGATTAATGTACAGCACAAGTCAGTTTGAAATGTTATATCAATCAAAACTGTACAAGTAAAAAAAATATCAAAACTAAATGATAAATAAATCACCTACAATTAATAAAGAGAAAAAAAGTTTCCAGTCCACATAAACAAAAGCATTACTGAGCGTGGAGACGTAACATTGGAGCCTTACATTAGAGTACCAAAATAATGAAATATATGGTACGGCTAACAGAATGTCATATTGTGTAAAATTCACCATTTCAGTTCAAGAATTCTTAAACTCAGCAATTATCTCGTCCACTTTTAAAATCGTAATCAAGCAGTAGTCATTTCTATATGCAAGCTGACAGACTCAACACAGTTAATTACAGGTACCGGTAACAAAAACTATCCACAGCTTATTAAGAACATAAACCTTTTGAAAGTTGCTAAATTCATCTTCATGGAACTAAGGGTTTGCTACACCCAAAATTGATTACTGGTTCGGCATTGTGAATTTTTTCTTCCTCAAATGATCAGTCTTCTGATGAACTGAAAATAAAAACTACAAATTTAAAAAAATACAGGAGCCATAATACATAACAAATCTGGAATTATATATATATATATTAAAAAAATGTATACCTAAGGAAATAATTTTAAAATATGGAAATGGAAAACGAGTAAAGAGGAATAGAATGGTGTTGGAATATTTTATCAAAGATAAAGGGGAAAAACCAAGAAAAATAATATTTGGAAAGCATTATGATTATGAAGCATATGATACAAATAACAAAATGAGAAAATATGTTTTAAAATACCTTGAACTTTTACTATCCTGTGAAGAAGATGACTTTTCTGACGAACTAGTTGTGGATGATTTTGAGAGAAATGCTGAAATTCCCTTTTGCCAGTCAGGTGTGGGTCGTGGACAAACAGGATTTCCACCCGCATATTTACCTTTACCTGGTGAAATAAACATTTGCATCACACTAGGAAAGCTTTAAAATTCATCTGTTGTATATATGTGTTTATTTAAACTGCGAGTGCTTACCTCCCAAAAGGACTTTGACTTCACTTTTTTTTCTGACTTTTTAATAAAATAACAGTTATTTAGATCTTTTAACTTGACAGTTTTTGAAAAATTATTATGTATTAGGCTAATAAAAAAAATTATAGGATTATTTTACACTGAAACTCAGATCAATTTAAAAAGCTTGACAGGCCCCAGCACTAGCTACACCAATTCATACATTTATTCATAACTGACATGTCCTTAGCCAACTTATCTTAAAATATATGGATTGAGTTATAGTTGTTCTTTATAATGTAGGGCCAAGTAAGTATGGATTGTAAAAAAATATTTACCTGCAGGTGAGCCTCCATCACTGCTACTTGAGCTTGAAGAAGCTCCTCCTAAATTTTTTCTTGGGGCTTGTGCTGCTACCACTGTAAAAATATAAATAATGATATATCAAAAAAATTTAAAAAAATATTTTGTAACCCAATAACATTCTTATAATACATCAAGACCTTTCATTCAGTGTTTGCATATACACTATAGGCTTCTCTATTAAAAATGAAGTAATAATTATTCAACATTTCTCAGGTAGTCTTGAATTGATAAGCAAATTGTTGCAAGGTATGAAAGACTTAGAATGGGTATTCTCGTATGTAGTTTTTGTAATGTTGCATTTTGTACTTCAATGTGGTATGTACTATGTACTGCGCTGCGAGCCTTTGGGGATGAATCGTGATTTTCAAATAATCTTTATTATTATTATCAGATAAAAAATTAGGCCCACTACTACTTGCAATTAATTATAGGTAATTTGGTAAGCATATATGAATATGGACTCTACCGGTTTTTTAACCCTCAAATTAAAATATTTCCTAACTATATTCAACACATTTTTAGCAGTGGTCTCCCTTTTATTGTTACAGAAGGTTTAAGTTTAACATAGGGTACTTCAATTTTCAACTAATCATTTTAATCATTAATCAAAAGACAGCACTTTTAGTGTGCATCTTTTCTTTTTTCCACCGGTGTTGGGTCTTGGGGCATCAGTATCAGCAAGGATGTTTCCTTTTTTAAATTTCTTTTTAAAAGTTTAAGGGTAAGTTAAAGTTAAATATAAATATAATTTAATGGAAAATTTCATTTTAATATACTTCATATTAACCGTTTAGATCATCAGATTTAGTTTATGACGCGAGCAATTCTCAGTAAAGTTATCACATATATCAATCAGGTCTTGCAATTGGTCTATTTTCTCTAAGCCCAGAGTTGGGATTCCCCAAAGTAACGTCACTGCACAGAGATAGAGTGAGACAACTCTTGGGCAAAATTCATACTAAATACCATCAACCCGAAATGGCTCATTTTTTTAAAGATTAACATCATGTGGTCGTGGATTAAAATTATTGCAATCAAATATAAAATAGGGCCTAACTCACATGACAACTGTAAGTAAGTTGAACTAATAACTATCTCACCAGTCTACTAGTTTATAACTATAAAATGTAGTCTATAAATATAAACATACTTTTTGGTTTTCATTTGGCAGTCTTGATTAAGGCGCTAAAATTAAGAAAATACTTTTAAAGCCATTAAAGCTGTTAAAAAATTAATGCTAAGTACAAAATGGCAAGCTCTTTGCTAAACAAAAAAAAAAATATGACACACCCATTTTGGGCTTGGGGTTATCCTTAGCCTTATACTATATATATCTACCTATCTTATTTATTGACTTGTACTATACTAGACTAATCTAATACTTTTATACTTATACCTTTTAGTTAGTGTAGTTCAATTTTTGTGTAAACTGTACTAAACACTATCACTAAGTGATACTAAGTGACCTAAGTCTAAATCAAAGTAAAATTAATTAAAATTATAAATCTAAGCCGACTACATTCGACTACAAGAAATAATAGTAATAATTAATAGGGCATGGCATTCATAGATTAGATAATGATAGTTGTTAGGCATTGATAGGGGAGGGCAGAGGTAAAACTTACTTATGACTTCAGTCGGTCTTCAGAGAAACAATTAAAAAATTTATTAAAATTGACTTTGAGAACACATTAATTAGTTACCTTTCCTAGTGGTTGAACATCCGTCCGCTTTTGTTCGCACCATTTCTTAAAAATATACAGAGTTGTACAAATCACAAATTTGAAGCAGAATTAAGTTAACAGTGTAATCATATACTAGTGAATATTCATATCTCAAGAATAAAACCAATATCGCGAAATACCCGCGTACAGTCAGTACAGTTCGCGGAAATAATTAACCGGTAACCACAGTTTTATAGCAAAAATGATACCAATTTAAAAAATGACTTTTATTAACTCTGTCTCCCAATATCCGATCCTAAATGAATGGTAATTTCGAAAAAGTTAAAATAAAATGTAAGCATTTTGCATTCCTTGAATACTGCATTTTCTTAGGTGTCAAATTTTATACTATTTATTACACTCTTTAATATCGTATTCTATTTTTTTTAAAAAAGCCACTTGGGCCTACAAAAAAAGTGACCTCCATTACATACTATAATAATAAATTTAAAAAATATCTTGTGTGTTTTGATATGACTTATCAATTAATTACAATAGTCATAAACAATGTTAATTAATAAATATATATATTAACAAATACCCAGATTTAAAATTACTTAATAGATATAAAAATAAGATTTTATAAAATGGCATCGCCCGGTTAGCTCAGTCGGTAGAGCATCAGACTTTTAATCTGAGGGTCAAGGGTTCAAGTCCCTTATCGGGCGTTCCTTTTTAAATTAAGTTTTTTTAGTATTTCTTTAAATAATTTGAAACCACTATGGATATTTTACATCAGTTAGAACGAACAGTTCTTGAATTTATTTTTGGGTCATTAAATGATTACCTATAAGAAAAATGTAATAAAGTGGTTACAATAAATACTAATGCAATCAATAATTGATAACATTTTCTTTACTTAAAGATTAACTAAGTCATTGAGCCTATATTTCTCTAAAGTCAATAGAGAGAGGAAATCCAAATAACTTGAGAAGATTCTTTTCATTTGCACATGAGAAAAGTAATGGCTTGGGTATTTGAATTTACCCTTTTCACTTTTTGGGTATTTGAATTTACCCTTTCCACTTTTTCTAAAGGATTGAAAAAAAAAGAGGCCCATAATTATAAAAACAAAAACTGGTAAAAGGGTCTCCAACAAAGCAAGCTGCTATATAGTGACCACCAATTTAAACCACATATTTTTTGTAGGAGTCTTCCAACTTTAAATTTAGAAGTAATGTTAGAAACTTATTTCTTTGTTATATTTCCTTGCAGTTGGGGGTAAGGGAATCAAGACAGATGGCACATCCAATTCTGAACAGGAAGGCATTTATTTTTTTAATTCTACAAATCAGTGTTAAAACTCTGTAATTTCATTCTAAAGTAAATGACACTGAGCAGGATTTTAATGCCATAATGAGCTGAAACAAGGCCCTCACTGGTGGAAAGGAACAAGCCAACAAATTATAACAAGATAATGACGATACAATACTATTGTCCATCTTGATAAATTTTTGTGAACTAAAAAAGACAAACTTTAACACTGCCCCTACTGATGTATTTACTAAATATGCTAATCTATCTATATGAGAAATAAAATAAGCAACACAAAATCAAACTAAAACCAAACCAATTTATTGATATAAATTTGAGTCAGTAAGGTATCCTGGAAAAGCAGTACTGAAAATTATTTAGAAACAAACTTCTTTGCACATACAATACTTTTTCATCAATATAAATAGCATATTATTATATTTTGATGTCTTAAAATTGTCTTATTCATGTAAAACTAAAATCCCTCAGACAGACTTTACCCTCCTGCACAAATTGTTGGCTGTAGTTGAAATATGAGCACACATCATTCTCAAGTCCAAGTCAATGATCATCTTGCCTTTTCAGATCTTATTAAATCTTTTAGCAAATTTATCAATGGACTGCCTGTTGAAAATAATTGTTTAAAAAATTACATCAGCTTTATAATAATTTTGATTGTAATCTGTAAAAGATGGCCATTTAGAGATTTATGAAAACAATTTTTTTTTTTGTCTTGAGATATTTTTAATAAGTTTTCTTTAACATAATTACAAATTATTTAAAAGAATTGAAGAACAAAGAAAAATAAAATCCCATTTGCATCATCAATCATGAAAATCATTAATTAATCGATCACAGGTCACATAAAAACAATTTGGCAAAAAGACAATCGTTTGCTATAACCTTATTTAACAATTACCGAGCAATCATACACATCAATTATTTTCAAAAACATTTTTGTGCTCAGAAAATTTTTAAACAGCCAACAAAAATATTTTAATAATGCAAAAATGTTAATTTAAAATACCTGAGATATTAAGTGCTGGTTCCCTTAACTTCCTCTCCAATATCCTATTCAATAAAACTCTTATCTCTTTGAATATCACACCTGTTTTTGCAACTGCCTGCAGTAACAAGTAGAAAACTTATGAATTTGAAACAAATAGGCCAACAATGTAACATTTTTTTTTCACAAGTTTGAAATGTTTCTATCAAGAATTGTTTTATATTTTTAAAAAATAGTTAAAAGGCATGATCTCCCCTGTATCAGGTTTAGAGATTAGGTTTTAAAAAATAATAGTCAATATAGAAAATAAGTGCACATTATTTTGGATGTATATAAATATAAAAAAGGTTGATTTAAACATTCCATATAGCACTGAGACATTGATGCCAACCTGTACAGTTACTATAGTTTTATACATTTGCCGAGCTCTATGGCTGTACCAGTACACATTTTTATATGTTTTTAACGGAATTTAGAAATACATTTTTTTGCACAATGATACATTCAACACTGCCGGCGTTATATATTATAATCTTTTTGTATTTATTATTTTACTCCAGCTGGAAACTTCCAATAAAAACATCACATTAACATACCCCAGTAAGCAATACTAGCATAAATAACAGAAGAATTATGTATAATTTTATCTAAATTGCCATCAAATTCATCATCTGAGTCAATTTTTTTATATTTAAATAAAATTGCTATTGAACAGTGTTATAAACTGAAAATTTGACAAAAATCTGACTTAAAACAAGCTATTTTCATTTAAAAGATGCAATCTGTTCATTTATACATGATGTAAACATGCTAAAATGTGAGAGCGGGGAAGGGGAAATAATTTTTAAAATTAATACTTTATTTTTACTTTTTATTTTTTTCGAAATGGTTTTTTATACTGTTGTACAGTTTTTTGGGACTCTTTGTACAGCTTTTTGACCCCACAGTTTGGCATGTATCGCATACTATGCATAATTATTTGAAATTTAAGTTTTATATTTTGATAGCAACAAATTCTCTTTCTACCTTGTATTTAATCCAACCGTCCAAAAGGATCACTTTCTGTGTATGTTGTACATCAATTGCTCCTCCAAACAGGAGTAGAGCGTATGGGGAAACCACTGTTGTGTCTTTCAAATAAACACGTGACACCCTCACCTTGTCAAAGAACATTCAATAAAAGTGTAATCCGATTTGAACTGTGTGTGTGTGTCTTATTCTTCAATTTTTTAAGATAAATATTTATTTAAATCAAAAGGTCAGTGAACTAATGGCAATGACACATTACAAAAAAGGGACACTATCAGTATCACTACCTTTTCATGGTATACCATCCAACTTCCTGTCAAAGCCAGATTTTTGTTTACAGATGAGGGGTGAACTTGGGCAACACCCTGCGATGTTTCCACCATGCAGGTAGATTTGTCTGCAACATCCACAGACGGGGTTGTGATAATTTGTCCAACCTGGCACATAGGGTAAATAATATTAAAACAAATTTGAAAGCAACATTTTATTTCTTATAAGTTATACTTTTCTGTGAGCAAAAGTATCAGATCCAGACCTGGTTAACCTGGAACTCCCAAAATAGTACCATCTCATTTCATAGTAGTAACTTACATCTCAAAATCGTACAGTACTATATCACAATAATAAATAAATAAACATATATTATAATCTATACAATAGCTATTAGCATCGCATGTCTAAAATAGGTCAATTTGCAACTTTGATAGATGAAGATGGGGTGGGGAGGAGGGTATTGAAGATGCCCGCCGAAGTCAAATGAGTGAAGGTGGGGCTGGGGTTTTGTACAGATTCGAATTGCAGGGATGCACTTTTGAATATACCTCAATATTTTTTTGCATCATCCTACACTTAATCGTAAAGCTTGTGGAAAATTAGGTTGTTTATATAAATCCTTTTTTATTTAAGTAATTACTCAATAGTTAAACTGATTTTAAATTAAGATTGGAGATTACTCATTTCAATCATTTTTCAATCATTTAAAAATTTTAATATATAAAAAAAGGGGTAGGTACACCGAAAATTAGGTATCCTCTACCTAGCTGTGTTTACATAAATCCTTTTTTATTTTAGTAGTTACTCAATAGTTAAACTGTTTTATTATTTTAAATTAAGATTGGAGATTACTTATTTCAATCATTTTTTAAATTTAAATCTATCCAAAAAAAAAAGGGGCGGGTACACTGAAATATCAAGTACTGTCACAAAAAAAAGGATGCGTTTGTAATTCAAATGTGCATTTATGCCAAAAATGAAAATAATTGCTGATTGAATGAAGAAATAAGTTCATTTGTGATTCATCTAGTGGGCCATAAAATTTAATGTGCTTGGCCATGGGTTGGCCATCCCTGTCTTAAGTATATGAGCCTGATTTTATTTTCCATTATACAGTCTAATAACCACAACAAGCTGTACTTGGAGAATGGAAGAAGAATGTTTGAACCAAACTAGGGTATTGAAATTGTACAGCTGCTTTGTGAATTCTAAAAATAGATTTCAAATGCTGCTTGCTAGATCTTATACAGTATGTCAAATCTAAATGCTGCTGTGTGGAGTAGTTTAGAATGCAAAAATGATTTTTTTTTTTTACAGTTTTCTCCCTTTTCACAATCCTGGTTCAGTTGAAGAAGAAAATAATTACATCACAAACTTACATCATACAGCAACGAAGCAAACAAAAGTGAATTTTGACAAAATTTGTTGTTGGAGTGACTAAGCTAAATATTAATGTTGCTGTATCAGCAAGTTCTTTGTAAAAAAAACACACACAAAAAACCCCCCCAAAAAACAACAAAAAACCCACAAAGCAACAATATGATGTATATCCCCATCATTATGAATATCCTCTAAAAATATTTAGACACCGATCCCTTACCCCCTCCCATGCACACCCATAGGCTCCTTAGTCAATACCAACCTTAGCCCTCCCAACTCAGTGCTTGCATAATATAATTATGGATGGTCCCCAACCAATAATATTTCTCGGTCCATTCCCCACTGTGTAGAAAGGAGCTAAAACTAATACTAACACCTCAAAGAGGTTTTTTGAGTAATTTTTTAAAAAAATCATTAAACTACCAGAATGTATTTTTTCAACCCGATCTCTGAAAATGGTAGCTCTGCCATGTATCTGCATACAATCATAATGAAGCATACCAAATTTTTACAATTTACACCAAAATCATAAGAGTAACCAAGTCTGCAGATCCATCTGGTTGAAAATAACACAAATACAATTATGGGAAACATGATTAATTTTAAACTAGCTGAACTACCCTTCCTGCAACCTACCCCCATTAAAAACTAAAATTAAAAAAAAAAAACATTAAAAAAAAAAACAATGATCAAAATTAGATAAAAAAGTAAAAATTGATTATTACCAGCTATTAATTAGTAATTTTACTTATGAGCTGCAAATTTGATTGGAGTTCAATAAAATAATTTCATCCGCTTGTTTTTTTTAATAAGGCACAATATGATAGGTAAGAGTTACAATTTCACCTGTGGGTAAAGCCCGGCTGTCAAAACTGACTTAATTAAGGCTATAGATACTGGGTCAAGGTCATCAACTTTAGTAAGGGAGTCAGAGATGCTCAGAACACCATCAGGGGACACCACAGGCTGTGCTTTGAAGCTACTGGTTGAAGGGGAAGAAGATCTGGGATTAAAGCCTATACTTGATACAAGCTTGACAAGATCCTTCTTGACATTCTGTTCAATGGCAAGAATCAATGTTGAGACAGATGGGCGGTGAAACAATCAGACACAGAAAAATTTATCAATCTGCTGTTCAAATCTTAGTTTTTAAAAATGTGTTAAATTATCTGGTGTTTCCGGCCAAGAGAGAAAAAACAGGAAAACTTTTTGCTATGGAATCTTAATGACGCCCCAAAAAAAAGTTATCATGCAACATTACAAATTAAAAACAAAAACATTTAACATAGTGCATAAAAAATATTTTACCAACTCAATTTTTCTATTCATCTAACTATGTAAAGGTAGTCTTTTATACAATAGGTAAATTAGCCATGCAAATTAAAATCCAGTTAGGACTCAAAATTAATTAGGCAAAAATAAATTTTAACAGAGGAACAAAGGGTTTTTTCTCTTCAAAACATAATCACTTAAAATGATTAAAAAAAAAAAGTACAAGGATTACAAACCTCAATATCAAGTAAAGTAGATCTTTTGAGGAAATTTTTGTTAATGTATGCATTCTCAGCAGATCGACTTTCTTGTCTAGCCTTGCACCAACTTGACATTAAAAAAAATAAAAATAATTAAAACTTAAAAAAAAAGGCACATGAAAAGTTTAAAAACTGTATGGATGAACGAAAATGAGCAGATAAAGTATATCTGTTCATAATTTTAGCGTGAAAAAGTTTACTTAATTAAGACAATAAATAAATTTAGATGAAAAGATTTTTTTGCATTTTGAAGTCAGATATAATTGTAAGGCTAACTTGTTTAAATATTAAATGAATGATTACTATAGGGGAAAAAATTCTAATTCCACCATCAGCTTTTTATACACAAATTTATGCAACCATGGGACAAATGGTTAGGCTTACTTGTGGAAAGGAAAAATTTATGGCAGCTCTACCAGATCTCACTTTATGAACAGAGAATGTTGCATCAGTTTTAAATGGATAAGGACAGCACGGTGCCTATCTTTTTCTAACTAAAATATTGAAATGTGGATTTGATCAAGTTTACCCCTGATATGCCTTGTAGAATGTTATGTGATCTGAGTTGGTTACTGCCATTGCCTGCTTGGCCGAGTCGGCCTCTGATCTCTTACTGAGGGGCACAACAAATGGTGACTTGTCTGTCATGACTGCCGCTATAACTGCCTGAGTTTATTCAAAGAAAAGTTCAGAATGGCAGCATAAGTGTTAATGTTCAAGAAGAAAACATTTTTTTTTAGTTTCTTAAAATGATGATGGATGTTGTGAATAAATATAAACTGTGAATTAAAAAAGATGAAAGTGTAAATAACTTTTATCAATTAAAATTTGCTGCATCCTTTTCTGTTATCAAAATATGATAATTGTTTGTCTGAAATGAAACAATAAAACACAAAACTTACTACTGGCTCCAGGCATCCAAAAATTGCTCCTAATAATAACATTTTTCCTATTCGGACATCAACTGGCAGAGCTGCCAAGTGGTGACCTAAAGGGGTCAGGGAGCTTTCATCCGATTCGCAAGCTCCAACCTCTCTCAGTAAGCTCATTGCTCTGGATACAGCAGTAGGCTGAGGTGGATCAAGGGCACCACATAAGAACTCGTACGGTTTTCCGTAACAACATTTCTGTATAACAATGAAATGAGACTAAATTTGTGCAAATATTAAATGTAATGGCAAGTTTTAAAAATTTAAACAAAAAGTTTAAAAAAAATTAACATGGCCAATTTTTTGAATGGCAAATAGTAATTAACCCTAACCAGATGGAGAAACTTAGAACAAAATTAAAGAGTTAATAAAAGACAGACATTGACAAAGAAATGTATCAAATAAAAGTAACATTTATAATATAACAAATTATGTTTTTTAAGAACTGTTTTAAAATTATAAAAAATACGGGCTCAAGAAACATGGGTTAAGCCTGATTACTTGTACAGAAATATCTTCAAAGTGATTTCTAGAAAGTCATAAGTACCATGATATTTAGACACAGCTCCTCTAAAGGGACTCTTAGTAGTTCAGGTGTTGAGTAAGCCTTGAAGTCTTTATACTGGGCTTGGGTATAAAGTCTGAAGCAGAGACCCTCCCTTACTCTACCAGCCCGGCCAGCTCGTTGCTTACAGTTGGCCTTGCTGATGAACACTTCTTCTAAGGCACTCATTTGGCTGGTTTCCATGTATCTGATTAAAATATAGACATGTCATCTAAGTGCTTCGCAAGTGGCCGTGCCTTTATTTTAATATCACTTCAGGTTTTGAAGAGAAAGTATTAGATAATAAGGTGTTAAGGAAAATATACAAGTGTTCATATTTGTGCATCATTTCTTTTAGTTATAAACTAATGACTTTAAAAAAGAATACCTGTGCTAAAGAACGGGTAAAAACCACATCAATAGAAAAATAATACTCATCGCAATCATCCTAAAACTGATGACAAAATGTTAACACTAACACATATGGGCTCTTGGGTGTTTTAAAAACTGTAAATGTCCTGTCATAACTTTGAAAGATACTTGTTAGGTTATAGATTACCCCAGGTCTGTCGACTTGTATACCCACCGATTCTCTTTAGCTTTCCCACTATCTATAACATAAACAACATCAGGTATTGTGATTCCTGTTTCAGCAATGTTGGTTGCCAGGACAACCTTCCTAATCCCTTGGGGTGGCACAGCAAACACTTTGGACTGATCTTGTGATGACAAAACGGAATGTAGTGCATAAATTTGATACCTGAAATTTAAAAAATAAGTATAATTCCACAAATTCCAAAGTAAAATCTTACAGTAAATTACTTAGCAATTGGTTGATGGCAAATCTATATTGTCCAGTAATGCTGGTAAATAATGAAAATCCATTAATGTCATTAATGTTTATATTTAATTTCAAAGTATACTTTGTATGAAAATTAGGACATGGTTCAGGTTTAGTTAGCACGTTGGATTTTGTATTAAATTTTAAAATATTATTTTGTTCAATTTTTGTAATGTTTAGTCAATGGCAAATTATCAGCCATGTAGACTAAATATAAAACATGTCTGTGAAGTGTTCATTAGGGCCACTTTAAACTTCTTAATTTCCATGTAGAAATATGCAGAACCAGGGGGGTAATTGGTGGTGACCTGAAATACAATTGTGGACTTGGTTTCGATGATCAGAATAAACCTGATTGACCTACTTTGACGGGTTACTGAACTGCCTCTGTGTGGTCAGATTGTCATAGAGTTCTTGTATATCAGCCAGTCCAGGCAGGAAGATGAGGACAGCACCTGGTGTCTCTTTAAACAGAGGGGATGACTCCAGAGTCTTTAACAACTCCTAGAATAAAAATACATGTCACTCTTGTTTATCTAGCTAAAAGAGGAGACCTCAAAAAAATGTGCCTCACCCACATGTTACTTGGAACCAAGTAAACGACTTTTGACCTATATTTAATGGGTTAAATAAGAACAGAAATCTTAATTCCACTGTGTCAAGAGTATGAGAATCACTGTTGTAATGTGTAGGTTACTGTTGATATGTTTGGTATGGAAAAGATGTTTAGTGTAGAGATTATGTGTGTGGCTGTGTCTATTGTGTGAAGTATTTGTGACGCATTTGGGTAGTTTGGTTGTTGTTTTATTGATATAGATGACAATCATACGATATTGACTGTTTAACTTGTGTGTTGCTCAGCGTTTGGCTGGAACGACTTGATTATTATTCATAAATTATTTAAAAGCAATGGTTAAGGAATTGTTGGTGAATATACTTATATTGTGCAACAAACCGGTCAGTGTTTGGTGTATTGGTATCAGTTGCTATCAGTTACACTGGCCCATGGGATGAAGAGGGAGACATAGCCCAAACAAGTGGACATCTATCATCATGGGTAGATGAGCACAAGAAAGCAAGTTCTACATCTCGTCACACTGAGTAAGTGTGTACAGATAAATGTATATTTTAGTTACTCTAAAATTATTTTATAACTCACCACAATTAAATCTATATTGATTCTGTGCAAATTCAGGCGTGAAACTGCATTTCTTGTGCGCAGAGAATATTTTTCAGCAGCAAGGTTTGTCTATGAAATAAACAAATGAGGAGTTTATCACACTACAATCTATACAAAGTCTTTCTTTAAAAAAAAGAACAAATTACAAAGATAAAAAGTGCTATTATAAAATGTTTTCCACTGGATCCCAACTACATTTTGTAAGTATTTTATCATATCACTATTTAAAAAAAAAAAAATGTTTAGTTTTTAGTCTGAAAAATAAGGCTATAATTATAATTCATTGGTTTTCAACATGTGTCCAAAACAAACTTTTGAGTATTTTAACACAATAATCATATCCATGGAACAAGCCACTTGGCTAGTGTGGAGAGTATTGTATGAGTGCAGCAGCACCAAGTCCCACAATGGGATTTTGCAATTAAAAGTAAATTTAATTATAGAAATCGTTTTATTATGAAAGTTGGTCATTGGCTTAAATTTTTTTGTTGTAAAAAATCATTATATGCCTAAGTAGTCAGCTGTTGGACACATAATTAGTAATCTACGTCATGAAAATGGTAAAAAAGCTCTTTATACCATAGATGTGCTGAAATTGACCACCAAAATAAAGATACCTCTTACCCTATCAATCTTACTGATGTCTTCTTGAGTCCAGGTCACATTCTGTTTGGATTTATCTCCTCCTTTCTGAGTTATCTCCACTGATGCTGATGCTTCCTGGCAATAACAAACAATATTTGTTTAACAAATGTTCACTCTCTTGCCGCTCTTATCAGGGCTTTGTCTTACTATCTGACTTAAGAGCTAACATTCTCAGCAAGTTTTCTACAGACATTTTTTTTTTACAACATTGAAACAAGTTGCTGCACAAATGCATTAAAAATTAAGAACTATCAAGGGATCATCAATGTCTGCTTGTGTTGCGTTTTTAACACAAATTGTAAAGGTCACATAAAATAAGCTGGTGCTTTAAATTTTTTTAAATTATATGTGGACTAAAATCAGCCAAAAGGTGAAATCTTATGGAATACCTGAACCAGGTGTCTTGAACTGATGGCATAAGGTGAGTCTTCATCAACAACATAGCCAGTCATCTCAATCACATCTTCCAGGTAAAAAATCTAAAATATTATTTTCAACCTGTTTAACATACCTGATGCAGTAGTATCTAGCTTAATTCTTTACTGTTCTTTTTTCAAACAGAGACCTCATTAGCTTCACATGTATAACATAAAAAACATTCATTATGTCATCTAAAAAATACGTTTATAATCTTTGCTTGCTCTTCTGAAAAAAAAAAATACAGCAACACTTAAATTTTCCAAATGCTAATTATCTACCCCAATTGTCCTGACTGCCCCTGTCTTAAAAAAAAAATATTAACACATGCAATTCGTGTTGGCGTACAATATCCATAAGGGATCTGAGGCCTGTTGTACAATTCAGGTAAAAATGTAGATATATACTTTACATGCAGACTGAGATAATGAGATCAGCAAACTTGTTCAATAACAAATATGGCAGAATGCATTGAGTCCACAAACAAAGTGAACTCAGATTTTACTCTAAGCTCATGTCATCTAATTTTTGCTAAGGACCTCTTTTGACTACCAAAAACCTTTCAGTCCTGATCAGATTCTGATGTCAATCAGCTGACCCGATATGCCCTTGATGATTACTGTACATAAGACTATGTACAATAAAGCACCATATGTGTATACGGTAAATTATAATGTATTTTAAGCACTAATGTCTTGAACACAACTTTTCTGTGGGAGTGTTCGGTTATCTGAAAAAAAAAAATTTCATTCAAAACAAACAGTCCCAATTAGTTTGGACAACTAACATTCGACTGAAATTGGTGCATTAGAAAATCATTAAAAAAAATGCTTTGTGATGAAGGCAGAATTAAAACAATTTATATTTTATTTATTCCTACCTCCACTGGAAATGTCCGTCCAGGTATGTTGATGACGGGACAGTGGTTAAAGTAGGATGAGAATTTGGCACTGTCCAGTGTGGCACTCATTAAAATGACTTTGAGGTCAGGCCTACGTCTTAAAATATCTTTCACAACAATCATTAGAAAGTCTGACTGCATGCTCCGTTCATGCACCTTTTAGAAGCAAAACATTATATTACAGATAGCCGGGAAAATGGACAAACTTTGATGAGTAACAAGTTAAATGTTTTTTAAAAAAAATAATTGACTTACTTAATAAAAAAAAATTAAAAATAGAAGCCTTAAAATAGGTTTTAAGGGGTATTTTAAAACAGCCAAATTTCCTGCCTCATCTATAATTAGGTGTGTGATGTCCTTCAAATCTGTGGCCGTCTGCAGTTGTCTCAGCACGACACCAGTGGTGCAGTACACAAGCCTAGTGTTAGGGCCTCGCCGTGATTCAAATCTGATCTGGTACCCAACAAGAGCTTCCCTGGGGCTGAAGCCGGACTCCCCCATCTCCTGAGACACACGCATGGCCAAGCTGGTGGCAGAGATTCTCCTGGGCTGTGTGCATACAACTTGGACATCCTCCTGGCCACTTGCAATACAGTCCTCATAAGAAAAATAGAAATCACAATGCTGAACACCGCAAATTTTTAAATAATTATTTTAAATACAACATTTCTCAGCTAAAAATCCCATTACAAGGTCTAGTGACCAATGCATAAAGGGATCAGTGTGGAGGCTCTTTAGGTAATACAATTTTTGCCCTAACTAGTGGTGAAACTATTGTGGTGGTAAGGGTGCACCTGCCCCAGGTGGCCTTTTGTGGTTTATATATAGACCTAACATTATTTATTGATGTGAGTGTTGGGGGGGGGGGACTTTTGGGAGTTAGTCTCGGGCACAACTGACCACATCAATAGAGTCTAGGGCACAACTGACCACATCAGTAGAGTCTCGGACACAACTGACCACATCAGTAGAGTCTCGGACACAACTGACCACATCAGTAGAGTCTCAGACACAACTGACCACATCAGTAGAGTCTCGGGCACAACTGACCACATCAGTAGAGTCTCGGGCACAACTGACCAGATCAGTAGATTTTTACTTCATTCACTCCTGCTGTCATCAAACAACCTTGTGTTTATTTGTTTCTTTTCTTCCCCCATTATTGTAACTTATAATGTCTGGAGATGCCCAAGATGTCCACGAGTATCTACATTATGTCAATACAAGTATGCTACCTTAAAGATCAAATGGAGGCCCCACCCCCCCTCCTTCTATTAAAATAAAACAATTAACTGATCCCGCCATGGGGCCACTGAAAGCCGCAGGGCCCCTAAGCACATGCCTCATTTGCCTTTAGGTTTATCCAGCACTGCTAGTTACACCTGAATGGAAATGCTGTGGTTTCTGAGATTTGCAAACACATCCATAAGAGTTACTGATACCAATGACAGTTTAAAAGTGTTAAACATAATGTTCCCTGTAACAGACACCAACCAGTAGTTAACACCAGAAACATTTAACAAGAACTTGGAAATTCATACTTGGTTAAGTGTGACATAAATTTATACCTGGTTAAGGGTGACATAATATACATTTATACCTTGCTAAATGTGACATAAAAGTAAATTTATACCTGGTTAAGTGTGATAAAATATAAATTTATTCCTGCTTAATTTTGCCATAAAATTTAAACTTATAAAAAGCAAAAGGAAGAGGTCCTAACAATAACGTTGACAAAATAAAAGAGGAAGAACAACATGTAATTTTCTTTAAAAAAAAACAACACTCTGTCAACAGATAATTGCACAGCGTTTGATAGACTGACCTCAAGCACAAACTGGGGGACCTGCGTGCTCTTGCCGCTCCCTGTTTCACCAGCTATCACCACCACGGCATTGGCTTGAATGGCAGAAGTTACCTGAGTCGTTCAGAATATGAGCCAAAGGAGGGGTGATTTTATAAAGAGGTTACACAGTTTCACGCAGCGACAACAAGGCGTCCTTTATTTAAACTTAAAGTTTTGTTTAAAATATTAAATGACGCATTGCTTGAAAATAAGAGCGACAACCAAGAAAGTTTACAAATGTTCTATGCATTTCCATGTTTAAAAACACATATGAACAAATAAAACAACAAAAGTGGTAGAAGAAAACTAGCATCCGCATAAAATTTAGGGCAGTACAAAAAAAATTAAGAGAAATTATTACATCACCCCCCCCCCCCCCCTATATTTTTAATTTTAATTTTTTTCCTCCTTTTAAAATTATTTTTTGTTCTGTCTTGCAAAAAAAAAAAAAAAAAAAATCAATAACTGATTACAGTCCACCCAACCAAATACCAAATGCTTCAAGTTACCTGCTGCCTGTACTGGTACACTGGAAGTTGCTGTCTCAGTAAAAGAAGTTCTTGAAACTCTGAAGAAGCTTGTCTATTTAATAGAGCTTGATGAAGTTGTGATGATTTGTACGATTTTTCTGCTTTCTTTTCAACCTTAGACGCCACTGGTTTACTGGGGGAAATCTCATTCAGCTTGCCCTGCATAAATTATTTTGTGATTTAAGGTAATTGTGTGAAAATTAACCCAAAATTTCAGTGATGATTTCAGACAACACAAAACCAAACAAAACCCCCTCAAATATTAAATACTGGAAAAAAAAATATATATGCATCCCTTTTTATTCTCACTGCACATTTTCCTAAAGAAAATCAAACTATTTTGTTTTTGTAGTGTAAAAAATTGTACAAAACATTGTCATTTTGTTGGGACTTCTTCATTTGTTTGTGCAACAGCTTGAGTAATGGCAGTAAAATATACTTGAACAAAAATGTCCACATACTTTGTCTGCCAAACTTTCCCAGTCATCTTCCCCATCCTCTCCACCAGCCTCAGGATCTTGAGTTGCCGTTTCTGTTTTAGTGGCTACATCCTCAACATTTAGTTTCTTCAGCAACTTTGATATAAATTGATCTCTTGGCTGCAACATGAAGAGAAAAGGAAATTGCAAATTTGTCACTACCTATTGGCCTAATATGAATGTCTTGCTTCCCCAATCTTTACAAAGGTTGGAGGTATCATAGTTAGCTTTCAATGCAACAGAAATAACTGAAGACTGTTACCTTATTTTCTTTCTCTTTTGCCTCGTCTTTTTCTTTCTTCTCTTCATCTAACCAATCCAGCCACACATTTCTATATGGGGGTGGGAGAAGCTGGTGCACAGGCTGAACGAAGAATTTATTGTGATGAAAATATTGGAACATTAAAAATAATATGTCATCTAATTCAACAGCTACAAAATGGTAGGTTCACATCAACTGCATTAAAATTAACAGATTATTTGTATTTAAACTTTTAATACAAACACTAATTTCTGCAACTTGTTCATGGCACATTTTAAAAATAAATTTGTACGAAAAAATAACTTTCAATAAAAGTTTATACAAAAATAAATTTTAAAAGCAGTTCAATCATTTAAACATCGTTATTTAATGTGCAGAAATAGACAATTGTAAACTAATTTAAATAGCTGAATGAACTAAGAGGTTGTTCGCAAATTACGTCATGCTTGGGAGGAGGGGGTCAAGAATTTGAGACACTATATGACAGGGGGAAGGGGGTGGGTCAAAACTTTGTGACTTAATATTTTTTGTTTAATATCTAAAATTTTCTAATTTTGAAAAATCTTTATTCAATTAATTTTAAAAACATTAACCTAAGGTCAAAATTGCCTCAGGTATTTTAGGTACCATGAAAATCAGTCGTGCAAACCTTCTGTGCATATAGAAAAACGACGCAAAAATTGTTGTGGCCATGTTACATTCAGCTTCAGGATGACTTCGTTGTTTCGTGTCACAGTTTTCTAATACTACATCTTAATCCATTATGGGGAAATGTTGAAGAATAAAATAAAATCTTAATTTAGTTATGAAAATTTTATGTATGTTTTAATTTTTTTAGGTGGTGTGACGTGACACTGTGGGTAAAGAATTTGTGACACTTTGTGAAATGGCGGGTCTAATAAGGTCACTTTTTGTGTGTCGTAATTTACGAGCAACCCCTAATAGTTCACCTGTCCTCTGCATAACTGGTACAAAGCCAAAGTGGCGGCCAGATGTTCAGCATCTTTGACATTTTCACACAATATGGTAGGTGTCACAGCAAGTTGTCCATCTTTCTGTCTATCTATCACAGCTCTGTAAAGTTTGATCACTTGAAACTTACTTATGACAAACTATCACACATAAAAATATATTTAAAAAAAAATTATGTTTTAAGTGATTAATCAAATTAACGATCATGCCAATATAATGATAAAAAATAGTAACAATGTAAATTAAATTTTACACATTCAGGAGGTGAAATCTTCATTTTCAATGATAGAGGTACTTAAAGCAACTTAGCATAAAGCTGACAGTTGAAATTCTACAACCTAAAGTGTTGTAGCTAGTGCACAATTTTAAAGGTCACGATAGGTTAAAACTATAAAACTTACGTGCTCTTGAATCTATTAACCTTAACTTGGATTTTCTGAAACTTAGGTGGTCCACTCTTGGGCAAATGTTTTCGGACCCAGTCAATGAGGAACTGCTTTGGAGACTTCCCTGTCCACTGAGACCGGGTATATTCAAATGAGCGTACATCCTCTTTAGACTTTTCAACCACTACTGAAGAAAAGGGTTAGCAAAAAAAAAAATGTAATGTCTGCATTCACCAGTCAGTTTATTCAAAACCTCAAAGATTAAAAAACAAATACAAGTAATTTAGAATAATATTATTGGTATGAAGGCTTTAAAACAGTTTCTGGGGGGGGGGGGGGGCCCTAATAAAACTTGACAACTATTCTTACACACAATTGTAGTCAAGAGTTCTCAAACCCTTATTATTGTATCACCTTTAACAGCCTAACATGATCGGTGGCATCCTACATAGATAACAGGCCCCCCTTTCCCCACCCAGTTAAGTTTATTTGGGAAGTATTACATTTTCAAACAATATATATACAATAAATGTAACAATTTTATAATAAGATCCTGCTACCTGATGGTTTTGTGCCAGTGGTGTTCTCAGCCTGTGAAAACAAAGATAAACCCAATTCTTCATCATCTTGCGAGCTCTGTTTACTGCCTTCAGGTGCGACCATGGGTGACTGCTTTTTGGGCATCGTTGCTGTTGATGCAGAGGCTGACTTAAGCTGGGATTTGATCGATTTGTCAAAGTCTGGGTGTTTCTCTAATGAAGACATTTCTGTGAAATAAAATAATCACCACATGGAATGTTATTAACTCTCTCTAACTAGTTTTTCAACAGTGTCAAGTTGATAAAAAATAACATAGTTATGAAATCATGCTAGAAATATATCCAGCTTCATGTTTAAATTTTAGCTTCTCAAAAAATTATTTCTAAAATATGATTACACTTTTATAAAATATAATTACACTGTATATACCAGACTCAACATTTGCAGATGAAATGGCAAATATATACTAACTAAATCTTATGTCTCACTTAAATGTTTGCCATAACTAAACCTTATGTCTCACCTAAATGTTTTGACCTAACTAAATCTTATGTCTCACCTAAATGTTTTGTCCTAACTAAATCTTATGTCTCACCTAAATGTTTTGTCCTAACTAAACCTTATGTCTCACCAAAATGTTTTGTCCTAACTAAATCTTATGTCTCACCTAAATGTTTTGTCCTAACTAAATCTTATCAGACCTGTTTACCCTCAAACTCTTAAAATCGTACAATATCATCACAAAGTCATTTAATACGTTATATTCATAGTAAAAAAAACATACAGTATATACAATCTATACACCTCAAAATCGTACATTGTACGCCAAAATCGTAAGAGTAAACAGGTCTGTCTTATGTCTCACCTAAATGTTTTGTCCTAACTAAATCTTATGTCTCACCTAAATGTTTTGACCTAACTAAATCTTATGTCTCACCTAAATGTTTTGTCCTAACTAAATCTTATGTCTCACCTAAATGTTTTGTCCTAACTAAATCTTATGTCTCACCTAAATGTTTTGTCCTAACTAAACCTTATGTCTCACCTAAATGTTTTGTCCTAACTAAATCTTATGTCTCACCTAAATGTTTTGTCCTAACTAAACCTTATGTCTCACCTAAATGTTTTTCCTTCAGCAACTTAGAAAGCTGCTTGTGTTCCTCTGTGTTGTTATTGCTCTTGGCTATAGCAGCCTTGTCCTTTAAATCCTGGAGCTCTGCATGCAACACAGCGTAACGAGAAGTCTGCCAATCAGAGATACAGTAGGCTTGTTATCATTTATTGAAGCTTTTTACTAACAAATCAATCAGAGATACAGTAGGCTTGTTATCATTTATTGAAGCTTTTTACTAAGTATTTGTAGCACACCGCGAATGGAAAACAAAATTGACATTAATAGTAATTTTTGTATAAATTTGCATCTCTTCACCCACCCCCCCCCCCGAAAAAAAAACTTGCTAAAAACTAATTTTGGACAGAATAAGTATATAGCAAACAAATGATTTGGAGATGAGATTTTAAAAAAAATGGATTAAGGAAGAAGGATAAGCTTTTCAATGGCTTAAATCAATCACTAAAAATATAAATTAAAGGGTTGTATACAAGCCTAGTAAATGAATGAAATAGCAAAACGAGGTATGTGGAAGATTAAATTAGAGAACAAGACAAAAAGATAAGGACGTTTCGGCATAAAGCCTTCTTCGGTTAACAGTAGAAATGAAAATATCACAAAGAACAGAGCACAGAAAACAACTCAAGACATATCCATTGGTGTCGCAAGAAGTGGGAACGCAGGTAGCGAGAGAATATAAATATTGACACTGTGAAAAATGAGGTCCATAATAATAATGGACCAGAATATCCAGGGATACATAAACACACAGCAATAAGAAAATAGATGAAATATAGGGAAACAGAGAAACATCACAAGGATATTATTTGATCAATGCCATATGGAGATATGGTGCCAAACAGCTGAATAAATTTATTTTCCATTTTAACCCTCTCTGGTGTGTTACTGCATGAAATCAGTGCCGTAATGGTTACATCCAATGCACCTTTATGTTCTTTTCTGTTGAAACGAGAAGAGACTGGGGAAGGTTTACATTGCTCAATATCCCGCAGATGTTCACTAAACCTATCAGCCAATCTTCTCTCAGTTTCACCTATGTAACTAGATTGGCATCTACGGCACACAATCGCATATATTACATTACGGCTGACACAGGTGAAACCCTCTTTAATGGTAAAGGTACCTTTAGGGAGGCTAATGCATTCAGTTTGGAGTGTAAAGGGACAAGTCCTACAGCGGTTTCTTAAGCATGGTTAGTTACCAACATAAGACAGTTCAGATCGAAGGCGACTATAAACCAGAATGTCACCTAGATTTCTGTCCCGTCTAAAGGCAATCAGTGGAGGGGATGAGAACACCCTGTTGGTATCGGGGTCAGCAAGAAGTATGCTATGATTTTTAGGAATATTTTTTTGGCAGTTAAATCAATCAGTGTGACAACTTTGTGGTGTGCAAAAATGCCTTGTTTAAACGATGATCTTGGAGCTACAATGGTTAAATCCCATGACTTACAGGATCAAAACATGATTCATTTTCCTCTTCTTCTTCTTCATTTTCACTAGAGCTCTGTTCAGCATAGTTTAGTATCCAGTCTTTGACCGCTGGTTTTTCTTTTTTGTTTTGTACAGCCAAAGCCTTGGGAGATGAAATTTAAGAAAATAATTTTTAAAAAAAATAATTAAAAACAAAAAAAGCAAAAGACCATTGCTATGAAATTAATTACTTTTAATGGAAAAAAGACAAACGGGCTAATAAAATTTACTATCTATGTTTTAATTCATAAGCTAAGACAGCAAAATACTTCAAACAATAGAACTAAAAAAAAAAATGTACTAACTGTAATTTAATTTGGGCAAAAACTGTTGTTTGGGATGTGAATCTAGATTCTTGAACTTGGCATTGTATTGAGTGAGTGGCATATAAATGTACTTCCCTCTGATTTTAGATGGACTGTAAATTTTGGTAAATGTTTTTTAGTTTAATGTAATAAGGTGTTGGGAATCAGAGCTTGCCTATCCTAATTAACTGGTTAACTACCGTGAGCCACTGGGAGCGGCTCGCATTTCTTTCCTTATGGCCATGAGCCGCTGGTAGCGCCAATGTTTGTATTGTAGTAAATCGAGTCAAATATTTATATTATTCCGTTCCCGTTTCACTTCGAGATTTTAATTTACTGACCGGAAGTTTATATTCAAAACGCATGCTATCGGCAAAATGTTTAAAAAGACGAAATGTTAATAATTTTTTATTTTATTCCTAGCTAGTTAAAAAATAGTACATGTTTACAGCGGCAACAAGTGACAGGGTTACTAAAAGCATATAAGTGATTTAAAGTGTAAATATTTTTCAATTTCTGTGTTCTTTGGTGCCTTTTTCTTATTATTGAATATACCATTTTGAAACAATCAAATAAAAGACTTTAAATGATTTGGAAATTTTAAATTTATATGGAAGTTCGCACATCAATATATTTTTATTGTTTTTCTATTGAAAATACTAATTTAACAATTAATAATTTCCTAACAAAACTTAACTTTACAAATGTTTTAAGTTTATATTATAGAAAACTCAATTACCTACAAAATGGTTCATTAATCATTGGAATATGTTTATAATTAAGAAAACTGCAGCTGAAATTGTACATACATCTAAAATGACAAAAAACATGACCTAGATTTAATTTGGCCACAGTGGGCTTTTTAATCAGTTAAGAAATGGGGATATGACGTTGCAGTTTCCACATTAACCCATAGTAATCAATTATCACTGTCATTTAATTCTTCTCTTGGGTAAAGAGTGCTGGAGACATTCTTAAATGGATGAAACATTAATTTTATAGTGTTTTAACCTATATATATATCAGAATAAATAGATCACAATGAATTTGCCTTTAAAAAACAAGTCAATAAAAGCCTCACAAATTACCTTTGGAGTTTCTTGTCTAGTTATTTCTTCAGATGAAGGACCACACTTAGCTTCAACTTGCAATGACCTATCAAATTTTGGTCTGTGTTTTTCTTCCTCTTTTTGGAGAGTTTCTGAGAAACTTGCTGGAAGCTGATCTGTTTGAAATGAACTTGAACTATTGAGTGATGTTCTTTTATAACTTTTAAACAGTCAGTAAAAAAAAAATTGAAAGTTTGGAGTACACATACAAAAAACACTCATTGCATCTGTTGTACCAACTACCTGGTCGACCGGTTTAATATGTCAAAAATTATAGTGCCTGCATGCAGGTCTTCACACAGAGTAATAGGGGTGTCTTAACAAGAGATGAAGAAAATTAAGCTATATAGATAGAGGAGCTAAGCTTTACATTAGAAGTTAAAATTGAAACTATCACAAGTGGTGAATGCTCCTTGAGCTGCAAAGAGATAGATAGCACAGAGAGCTAATGGAATTATTATTTTTTTTTAATTTTGGATGTACCATTCTGTGTGTTGAGGCAAAGCCAGTCCAAAGCATCTATAAGATCACCACCAAACATAATTGAAGAGGACATAGCAGCCTCAATCTGGTTCTTTGAGAATCCAGCATCGTTAAGACTGTTGTAAACATCCTAAAATTAATGCAAGTAAAATATCAGGTAGACATTTTCAGTGCACAAAATATTTTAATGTCTAAAATTTAGACAACAAAATATACATTATTTAGACAAGTATAAAATAATCATTCTCACAAGGTTTGGACCTAAAAATCATTCAAATATATTTCACTCACTGTCAACTTTTTATAGGTAATCCTTTTAGAAATGTCACCCAGAGTTTTCACTGATTTCTGTTCTTCAAGAATTAGATCAATTAAAGCATTCTCTAGCTTTTCTGGGAGATTTACCTGGAAATAAATATTTTATAAAATTAAGTATAAAAATATTTTGTAAAACATAATTCAGATAAAGAATATTAGTAGTATTCACTAGTCCAGTAGAAGCTAAAATGTTTTAATTTATAATTTATTTATTTACTTCTTTGACATTTTGAACCAAATTTTTTGTCATGGCTCTTATAAATGCATGATGTAGTCTCTGTAACAGTTGATTTGAGTTTGTCATCTGATTAATAATCATATTCCTTCAAAATATGGTTGCACTGACATTTTGACTGTAAAAGAGACATTTTACAAAGACAATTGTAGCTTTTCCAGTGATAATCTTTAAAATTTATTTGAGAAACGGCAGAAAGAAAACAAAAATAAAGATAAAAATATCCTGTGCAGTTTATAAGATATTATCAATAATAGTCATATTACTTTCTGTAAATCAGCTGCATTTTCAGCTTCTGCAAAATTTTTACTCTGGGCTTGAAGTGAATATGTTTTCTTTCCTGCAATGAAGAAAGCATAGCTCACAATTTATATAACTTCAAGATGTAACACTTAATCAAATTGTGTTCATTCCTTTACAAGGCAGGGTTATCCAATCTTAAAGATTTTTCCACACTGATTAGTGAGTTAGTATGATAATTTAATACTTTTCAGATTTAACATAAATGAAATCGGAGACAGTTCTACTTTAAGTTACATTTAAATAAAATCTATTTTTAAAATTTATTTTAGCAAAAATATGAACAAAATGGTTAAATGACTGCACACTATTCAAATAAAAAAAAATATTGAGGCACAGACTATATATATTTCTATTTAGGGTTAACATGCGTCCGGGTTTCCCACACATCTTCTTTTTAGGCCACTTTCCGGGCGGCTTTCCAGAAATATGGCTTTTGTCTGTGTTTTTTTACTGGATTTAAAGGTGAAAGTCGAAATGCCGAAGCATGTTACGAGTATTCTCATAAAAACTAATTCTTCTAAAATAACCAAATTTTTTGTAACACAGTGTTCAAAAAGTGATGATTCTGTTTTAACAGCTGAAGACATATTGGTGTTTCACACTGTCAAGCACCATCACAGCTATAAACCAATGGACTTTAGTTGTTATTAAAAATAATTTTACCTGACTCTGATATTGCACATAAAAATCAGTCATAGTTATGTAATGTGGAATGAACACTCACTAATATAAGTTTATAATTAAAACTATGTACAGTAAGAACATTAAAACTACAAAATTTGAACTACATAAAAACTTTAATTTTATATGTAAAACACTTAACATTGGCGTAGTCCTATGAGTCGACTACGGGTTAATAACCAGATTTGAAGAAAATTGAATTGAGTGTGTCCTCCTTTTCATGTCTTATGGTAACCCTATTCCTATTCATCAAAGATATTTTACAAGATAAACATTCAAAAAATTATGTGCAAAAATAATTTAATTTAAAAAAAAAAAAAAGACAACCTACCTTTTGTTGAATCTTCTTTTTTGCTCTGTGTGGATTCCTGCTCATTTTGTGTTTGAGTCTTTGGAATCTTTCTCTTCCCCATTATAACTGTTTTATAGGTCAAACAAAAACAAATAAAACAAAAATTAATGCAGGGATAAGTGTAATTGAAACATGACAAATTTAAATAACTTACACAAATATTTTTGAAAGGGCTAGTTTCTGAGATCAAACCCCTCTAATTTATTCTACACTTATTTGGAGAGTGTACAGAGTCAACTTTACTTTTTAGAGTCTAACTTACATGCTTAAGCCACAGAGTTGTACAGAAAATTTAGAGATTCTGTAGTGTAATCATTATATTTAATACATTAGCTTAAATGTTATGCATCCACTAAATTGTCTAATTGTCCATAAAATGTTTAAAAAGTATAATTTGGCACAGGCTTTATTAATATATATATTATTTGTATATTATGATAAATGGTACTGCCATTTTTATATAAATTAAATACTACTCAATGTACAGCATTGATGGGCACTCACACTACTCACAGTTACAGTGAGTGTATACACTTCACAGTCACAGCAGTGCTGAATTATAGTAGTAGTGAAACTAGCTAGGTGTGCCACAAAACTTCTGAGACTGTGTGATATTGCTATTGAAGGCTATTAATTAAAATAATTTCCCTCACTATTTATTTTTAAAACTAACAAGAGACTAAGAGTAATTGCCTATGATTCAAGAACTTATACTTATACTTCTTTCACTGTTTCACAGGGGATTTATTAGCTTATTTTAGCACATATAACCCTTGTGAAAATAAAAATCAACCTCCTATACATAAAAGGTAAGTCATAATATGCCAGAACTCGAAAACTGACAAAATAAAAACGTTGAGAACTACTCCTGTACAGTACAGCCTTGCTCAGAACTTACTGGTACTCAAGTTACTGTGAAAGTGTAAATCAGGAATTAAGTTGGCCTTAATTTAAACATTAAAATAATCAAACCATTTGAATACAATGATTTAAGACATTTAAAAATAATATTATGACTTAATTCAGTTTATATCACAATTTTTATTTACTTACATAAAACAATTTGTGTACGAGGACTACTAATTAAGTCAGTCCTGATTATTTGCACCAATAGTTTAATCGATTTTCGTATTTCTAAAAAATCTATGTTTTTGATTTACTAAATAATAAAAAACGCTAACCTGAAAATGACAAGTTTAAAATATAATATTTTACTATTTTGACTGAGAAGTGACCTCTTAAATTATTAAATGATTAACTGTCATTTTGAACAAAATCAATTAATTATTTAATAGATTATCAAACTTTTAGTTTCCATTTATTTCTCTTAATAACTATAGACTTTAGAGACTAAAGACACTATTTCCCATTTATTTTAAAAAGAAGCATACCGGCGAATTTACCGGTATTCAGAATTCATCCTGCCTAAGTCATAAATCTAAAACTAAAAGTCAAAATTAAGTATAATTAAATTAAAATTTAATTTATTTAATAAAAAGCAAAGTTTATAATCATGATGAATCATAAGCAGTGATCATCATATTGATATGTTGAGATTTTGTACTGTACAAATGTTTTTAAATAACTTTTGAACTCATCATCAAGAATTCATTCCCGTACTTTAACTTTGAATAAAAAAAAAACTCGTATGCCTTATCGTCTAGACCAGTCATTCTCAAAAATTTTCGGTTCACTGGCCCATTGTCTTCCAAAGCTCATGCCTAGTGCCACCTACCATATTCAGTCAAAGTAATGATTTAGAAAAGTGTTTTACAAGCCTCTGAAGTGTATTTAAAAAAAAAAAAAAATCCAAGTGAATCCGTTTCTTTTAAAGAACTCAATGATAAACCTTTAAGTTAAACCTGTAGTAACAGCTTTTCAAAGTCATTTAGCAAGATTTTTTAAATATCACATTTAGAAACCATTTCAGTGCTTAAATGTGGTGGATAAGCTTGATGAAATGATAACCGTTTTTCTACACAATCCACCACGATTATTATTTGCAGGATTTCTATATGATGTTGCATATGAAACAAGTAGCATCTTATCACTGTATTGATCAAAGAAGTAACAGGCTTTTTTTTCTCTAAACCCAATGATTCTGGCAGCGGCGTAGCTAAAGAGTTGGGCCCTCTGGGACAAAGCCTATTTTGGCGCCCCATAGTCTCGAGTCCAGGGACATCTGCCCCCCCCCCCCCGTTTTCCTAGTTTCTGCTGAGAGTAATTTACGATAGGCATTATTTAAAGCTTCAAAGAAGTAACAGGCTTTTTTTTCTCTAAACCCAATGTTTCTGGGAGCGGCGTAGCTAAAGAGTTGGGCCCTCTGGGACAAAGCCTTTTTTGGCGCCCCCTAGTCTCGGGTCCAGGGACATCTGCCCCCCCCCCCCCTTTTTCCTGGGTTCTGGTGAGATTAATTTAAGATAGGCTTTCTTTAAAGCTCAGTTTCATTTTTTGGCTTGATATCATTTTACAGATGCAGGCAAACGTGTTGTTAAGTAAGACTGAGCTCATTGCCTTTAACTGTTTATATCTTTTCATTTGTGTTAAGCATGGGGAAAACTTTTTCTTGAGCCTTTCTTTCCACTTTTCTTTCTTCACACCTACAGATCAGGACTGTGTTAATTCCCCACTAGTAGGCCAACACAAATGTCCCCAAAGTTGGTTGTGTTAATGGGTAATAAGGGGAGAGACTGCAATCAGGTTAGCACAATATGAAATAAGTAAAACAGAGTAAGGTTAAACCTGAAAAACGAAAAAAATAAATTCATTTGCTGCCCTTTGGATACTACTTCTAAGCTAAGTGCTATTTTTAAATTTTAATTTTATTCTGCTTTTTCTATTTTTTTCGCTGACAAAGGCTTCCTGCCTACACTTTCGTTGTTTTGTTTGCGTTCCTTTTTCAAGTTAAACTTTACTTTGTTTTATGAATTTCATATGGTTTTGTTAATGCTTTTAATCTTCATATTCTTCTTCCACATGTTGTTGTTCGTCCGAAGTCGACTAGGACCATCGGGTCATCCAAAGGTTAGGGGGAGGTTGGGTTACGCTGAGCTCGTAGGTGCCTTGCTAGACCGATCCGTGCTCGGAATAATCTTTGGCATCGCGGGCAGGGGACAGTTTCTTCAGACGGTGGCCTAATGTGGCTCTTTCGGGCAAGCCTGCGTGTCTGCACTACAAGTACTTCTCCCACAAGTACTTGTAGTGCAGACATACAATTTTCTATGGTATCAGTTTACAATAAGACAAGAACAGTGCTATTTCCCTGGCAAGATTGAAAAAAATGGTCTTGAACAACACCAATTTAACAGCAAAATTTCTTCTACCAGGCATGCAGGCTCAGTACACAATTTCCACAATCACATTGACAATATAATTCACAAGACAAAGAATCAATAAGTCAAAACATCCTGAGTCATTGACAACAAATATTATTCATGTTTTGCATGTGATGCATCATGACATAAAATGTTTGTCATCAAAATCGGATAAATCCAGGCAATAATTTAATACAAGATAAAAATGAGGAAAACATGGATTTCTTTGGTTTTTTTTTTTTCAGACAATCACCATAGCAACAGTTCTACAACAATCTTAGGTCAAGGTTAATTAATGCTTAAACTCAATGGGCAAGTAGAGGACCAGTGAACATATATGCATGTCAAGTTATGTCAGATACCAAACGAAAGAACAAATAAAAATTCCCCTGCAACAGATAACATATATATTTTTTTTTTAAAAAGCTGACAACTTAATTCTTAATTATTTGAAAATAAAAATATATAAATATTAACTTTCCTAGTTTTTCTGTTCTCTTCAAGTAATTTTAATGAAATTAAAAAGAAACTAACTAAAATGGATTTAGATGAGTTTTAACAAAAAAAATGGGGAAAAAGGGTAAATTTAGCTAGGTCAGTTCTCATGACAGTACAAAATAAATTATCTCTCTAACACACACATTTATTATAAACAGAAAACTACTCCATGTTAACATAGAATGATTAACATTAGGGTAAAATAAGAAACTGAATTCAAAACTTAAAAGTAAGTTAGTTCAAATAAAATTCTACTAAACACAATAAAACTTTTTTTTTTTTTTTTTTTTTTTTTTTTTTTTTTTTTTTGCTTCACATAAAATGTCAAAATAAATGAAAATTTAAGAGATTTCTCCAGACAAGTAATAAAATAAACAGCTTTGGACAGTTAGCAGGTAAAAAAATGGGTAATAGATGTGAACATGAAATTGGGATATGAATTACAAGATACTTCTAAAAATCACTAAAATAAAGGGAACCGATAAAGTATGGTAGCTTACTGTAGCAACATTAATTATAAAAAACAAAAACAACTAAAATTTTAAGAATGAACATAATAGCAACAACAACAACAAAAAAATTGCAATTTAAGATGTTGGGACATGACGAGTACATTAGAAAATGAGACAAGTTTGTCAGTGCAATAAGAAAAACTAGAAATGAATCTCAATGGTCAGATTCTTAAACCAAAAAATATCTTTTTCTTCGATCATTAAAAAAAAAAAGCTTAAAAGTTACTGTTAATGAAATAATCTGACATCTGCATCACCACTAAAACAAGAAAAATAAGCTAATCACCACTAAAACAAGAACATTCAGCTAATAGTTGCAAAACTTTAAATCTAGGGTAATCCCATTATAAGAATAGTTCAGTTCATTAAGTTCTTACAAAATAAACCATGATGGAGTATAAAAAATAAACTAAAAAAAGCATACTGAGAAATTCATAAGAGATTACTGCTAACAACATCTTAATTTTAGTAAGGACAATAAAAAAAAACATTTAATAAAAAATCATACTCTTTAGGGGTGAAAATATTATGTTTAAAATAAATATATGCTCATCACTGTTAATAAAACAAGTGTATTTAACAAAGTGTATTTGACGAACAGTATCTATCTTATATGCATTTTTAGCCTATGAATTTCACAGCCTAGAAATTTGTTAGTGGTTGTCTTATTTATGATGACCCATCACTGTCCTGCCTCAGTATGGACACAAGGTGAATTTCCCTATCTTCAGTTAAAAGGAAATATAGCTTAACCCTTACATTTAAATGCATTGTCATTGTGACAGCAGATCTATATTTTGACATATTGAAAAATCAATTTAAATAATGTACCATGAAAGGATAATGCTGTTTAGTAAAAAAAAAAATTATAAAAAAAAACAAAAACAACATGAAACATACAAAATTATTTATATTTTTGGTTTCTTTTACAAACCTCTGATGTTGCTCAGATGTTGGTGTTAAGACTGAAATATATATATATATATTTTTTAAAAAAAAGCTTAACAAAATCTGTTACTTCAAAAAAAATATTTTAAAAAGATAATTTCTTTAAAGCAATTCAATGTTGACATGAACATAACAGACACTAAAATGAAACAAAGAGTTAAAATTTACCAGTGACAGGAAGGAAGAAAGTTTGATTGTAGAGCAAGTTAAATTTACTTTTATAAAGTTTAACACAGTGACATAATACATACATTGTTTTTAAAAATCTGTGATTGTCGGTATAATACTACATAAAATTTCATGCAACAATTTACATCAATAATCATGTTAAAAATGTTGGAAGCAGTCAAGTCCATAAGATGGTTTAAATAACTGGTGCCAGATACTTTGGTGACTCGATTTATACAAATAATCAACAGCCCAACATCACACACTTGCTATATACTGCACAACAACCTTTAAATAATCACTACAGTACAATGTAACACATAACAACAACTAAAAGCCATTCTTTATTTCAAGTACGAAGTAAATGCAGCAAGTATAATTGAAAAATTATAGAAGAAAAAGAGAACATTTAAAGGTGACAAAGGACTACATGTCAATAATTTATTTAAAAAAAACACCATACAAGACATAAAAAAATAACTTATGGATTGTCTTTTAAATAAGTTCTTTGTTAAAGCTATATTCCAGCTCAGTACATAAATATGGCAATTTTTATATTAGACAAACAAACAATGTGGCACCATCACAATCATTGTCAGGCTAGCGGGACATTGTAGAGAACCAATTCTTTTCACAATCATGCGGAAAATGGATTAAAATTAAATAAATATAATCAACTTATAGTAAAATTAGATGCCATTTAATGAATTTAGTTTTATTTAACTCTTCATGTATTGTTATACTTCAGACATATGCCTTAAAATGACAATAACCCAGGCATTACCATGTGAAAAACTGAGATTGGATAAAAATCAACTCACTCAAAAATACTCAAATGTTAAGATTTAGAATAAAAATATAACAATATCAAAAAATATTAACAACAATAAAATATTTCCAGTTCAGAACCAAACTAACTTAAAATCAACCACCGGAAATCTTACGGAGAAACTGGACATGTCAAACACTCTAATACATTCAAATTCTTGTCACTATAATTTGTTAAATACTTTAAAATCTTTTAATTTCAAACATAAAAAAAACTTAAAAGAAGCCTTTCTTTCTTTTTTTTTTTTTTTGTAACATGATATAAATAATTTTGTAAATCTTAGGCAATACAAGGGCTGCTGTAGCATGTGAGAAAATGTAACATTAAAAAAAAATAATAATAAACCTTGATTATTCCACCTGGATTTATTCACCAAAAACTGTCAAACCAGAAATCTAAAAGCACCTCTCAAGCTAAAACTTATTTAAAACCACCCAGACACTTCCTGTTTACGGACAGCAACTGACAAGTGTGTGGTCATTCAGCCTTCAGCTAGTAAACAACCACACAACATTTGATTGTTTGAAACACACTCCATAATACCACCCCAGGGTGTTTTTAAGTTAATTTAAAGGTTCTCTAAAGAGACAGTTAAAAAACAAAACAAAAAAAACAAAAAAAAAACAAGACTGATTAAAAAATTTCAAATAAATGAATACTGGTACAAGATTTTAAGTGTAAGGTGGAGAGAGAGAGAAAATAAATCCCATCAACAAACTTGTTATTTTATAAGTTGTGTAGATGAAACAAGTCACATCAAATAAGAGCAGCTACAATCCTTTCTTTAACAATGCCACCACTACTGAACAAGCAGCCAACACCAAAGCTTAAACACCATCAATAAAAAAAAAAAAAAAAGTTCAAATCTTTAAATAGAAATCTGATAGACAGAAACTTGGAAACCCTATTAAAAAAAAAAAAAAATCACCAGCACAATACGTTATGACAAAGAGATGACAGTTTGAATGAGTAAACATGAAATTATTATAATAAGGTTAATGCTTTGTACTCTTCTTCACAGACCCCTATTCGTAAGCCATGAAGGTACACATTTGCATTCACTTAAAATTGTCAATAAAAACTGTTGCATACTATAGTCTCAGAGGCTGTGGAGCTTAATTCTTTGGAAATAAAAATGCTGCTTCAGTGTAGCAGTTACTGAAGTAAAAACAAACATTTTTAAATATTTAAAAAATTAGATTTTAAAAGACTTAAAAAAAAAAAAAAAAAATCACAAATGAATCACAAGCCATATGTACAGCTAACATAAATACACAGTAAAAGCAAATACTGAAATACATGATGCCATTGATGAACCAATTGTATCATGTGCTTTTCCTATAAGGAAATCTTTGGTATAGTTTGTGCCAGCCTTGATTCAGCAAGAAGGGCAAAACATGTAGAGCAGAATGGAATAAGCTTCACTACCTTTTTTGGTGTAGAAGATAAAGCCTTTTTGCTCATAAAGCAATACATAAGCTCTTTGTTTTATTTTGAAAAAAAATTAATTGTGCTAATAAACAAATTTTAAAATTAACAAATCTGATAAAAGTTAAATTTGACCTATTTAAAACAGACCTTTTTCCCATCATCTAAAATACAAAAAATAATATTAGCATAATAATTTCACTGCCTAAAATTCTTAAATTTACAACCCCCCCCCCCCCCCCACCCCCACCACCACCACATCAAATTTTGATACATCAAAAATGAAGTCTTTGTCATTTCAAAAAAAAACTTGAGATAAAAAAAGAATGTGACAATCCTCACTTCAAAATGTAGATTATATAGGCTATCAATAAATCCATTACTTGTAAAAGAGAAGAATAAAAAATAAAATCTGGACATGGAAGGGTTAGAAATTTGTAAATAATGTTCATAATTTATGCAATACCTATAAATGAGAGTTAATGAAAAATAAAATGGCAGTTAGGAGAATAAGAATAAATTCCTAAGATTGAGAGATACATTATAAAGATTGGAATCTTTTTGTAGATTAAAAGGAAGCAGATCTTCATAGTGATGATCTAAGTAGTTCAAGTCCTGCCCTTGGCATACAAAGATCTTTTATTTTTTAGTATTATACTTAAAGAGGCCCTGATTTAAAATCTTAAATAGCATACATGATTAGATATCAATAAAAGCAAAATAAGTTTTGTCCAAATCATTAACAAATGTATCGTTTCATTTCTTAAAATTAATCACAGAAACAGAAATATTCTGTATCAAATTATTTTGGCCTATTCACCTTATATAACAATTAAAGCTCACGTTATTGATGAAAGAATAGGCATTAAGTAATTTTAAAAAACCAGACAGCACGAAAAATGTCCTTGGAGAAATTTGCCTTTAAATAAACTAACTTAGTTTTAATGGGAAATTCTTGGCCTAAAAAAATGTATATCTCTTTGCTATTAACAAATTAGTGACATGAATAGTCATAGGTAAACAATAAATTCAATATCAGCACAAAAAAATTGATCACATTTTTTCTTCTTTTAAAAAAATCATTAATTCTTTGGTTCAAAGCGGAATCAACTTCCAAACAAAATTTGTTAAAATAGTCAGAATTAAAAATTTAATAAAAACTATTATCATACTTTCAATATTGATTTTTTCCCCTTCATTTTTATTCAACTATTGGATCTCTTAGCCTTGCAGAGAAAAAAAATAATACATGGTCTAATCATGACAACCTTTAAGTGTCTCAATCTCCAAAATATGAAGCAAAATGAAACATTACCCACAACGCCATTCCTTGGCAACAAAGTAAGATGTCTAGCCAAAGTACAAATGCTTTTTACCATTGCTATTGCTTTAACTTCCGCAACCCAGCCATAAAATTTTTTGTGGTGAACTTCACATAAATGCATTTACTTTGTGTTCCTACAGTAACAGATTTATATCAAGGAGTAATTAATTTTTATTTAAAAGTTTGCATGGCCAAAACAGATCTTTCTCATGAAACGCTGCTGTCAATAGTCTCAGAGATGTAAGTAAACAAATGCAGTCATAGAAATATAAATGTCCAAATGTTAAATTTACATGGAGTCTGGTGGATTTGTGTAAAAAAAATATGACAAGTAGATTTCCTCAGTGCGTACGTACATATCCCCTGAAATTATGTGTATTTACTGGTCTTTGATAACTTTGTAAAGAAAGGCCTTGAATATACAACACCATCAATAAATATCACCCGGATCTTAGGTGGTAAACATAATTTCTTTTTCACGTGTAATCTGTTCGAATTTATAATGTAAGGAGCATATAATAAACATTCCATTGATGATATAAATGAGAGAAATATTATACTGGCACTTCTTTTATGGTTTGGGGGCTGATTGTTATAAGTTCATTGAATGATAAATATGCTTTTAGGGATTTGAAATCAAGACCTTCCATGCATCATTTAAAGAAATTAATTTTTAAAAATTCATTTACCTAGCAATGTTACAGATGTAAATTATCTACCTACCAATGTCACTGATCTAAATTCTTTATGCCAAATAAAAACTTCCTTTTCAACTGGTAGTTTACTTTCCCTAAAAATAACTTAGTTATTCACTTTGGAAGTATAGAAAAAAAAATATTTATAAATCAGGGCTGAGATATCGGGGTGGGGTGAGAAACATGACTCAAGTGGAAATAGCAAGAATATGACTCTATGTAAGGGACTATATGATGTGATGGTCTAAAATAGGCAATTTTTTTGGAACTACTAATGCTTTGAAGTACTGTTGGTGTGAAAAGCTAAAAATAAAGGGGGGCAGGCAGCACCTTACTGCCAGATCCTGATTACCCATGGCTGTACAGAACTATAAAAATTTACTTGGTATAGCTACTGGAAAATTGTTTAATGGGATGTTATCCCCTATCTACACAACCAACCAAAAGATCCAGCCACTCCCCTACTGATAAAAAAGCAATCTATTCTATACTAGTAACAAATATGCATGTTTTGATTGCTCACACTGCAGCGGCAAGGAGTTTGAAACAAAATAATGCTTGAGGGAAAATACATTGGTATATGGCCATCGGTGCTATAAAAAAGATATTTCAGATGACATCAATAACAATATTATTTCATAATGCTATCTGGCAGTATATGATTGTACATTTTGATTGCAAATGCTTTACAAAAACGTTAACAAAAGTTTAACCACTGGTTAACATTCAATAATGCTTGAAAATGTCCAACTAACAATAGAGAAACAGAATTTCTGGTATAATTTTTAAGTTTAAGAAAAAAAAATGTCTAGGAAATATGTTGTCCTCAGAGATTTTGAAAAGTGATTGTTTAAAATCTTATTAGCATAAGTCAAAAGTGATATGATATATAAAATAAGAGGCGTTTGGTTTATAGTAAAATATGTTTCTCTTCATTAAACAAAAATCTTCTCAATTTCAGATTCATTGTTGAGGGACTCATTTATATGAATTCAGCATTTCTTACATTTTTTATTACTATGGCCCATGTGGACTCCATTAAAATAAATGAATGATTTTTCAATTTAATGAGGTCTGTTCATAGTTGAGGATATAAAATTGCCCACATAGCCGAGGACATAAAATTGTCCACATAGCTGAGGACATTAAATTGTCCATGGGACATTGCCGAGGACCCAAGTGAATGAATGGGGCAACCCTGGTTCTATTATCAACTTTTGGATGTTTTTTTAAAATATATATTTTATGTATAATAATGGCAACAAATATATATATTTATTATATACACATAAATAATATGATTAACTAATATTACTGACATCACCACAATATTTATAGGTTATCTAAATATATAATACACATACATTTGGTATTTTTGCCTTCCCAAGTTGGTAACTGGTATTAAAGAACCACATAATATACATACATATGATTATGTATGATAAATCTGTTTACATATGTCACAGGATTTCATTAGACTAGTATTTCTCACAAGTATTTAAAAAAATAAAGTAACAATGACTATCAACAAACTTATGGTGTGTGTGTGTGTGTGAAGTTTGATATAATATATATTTATATTTATGGCATAACAATCAGTTCATCTCAGCTTGTACGGTACTCCAATCACCAAACCACATTCGAGATGGGTTTTTTCTTCAACAAAGCATTCTGTTTGGTGACTTCATGAGGAAAATAGTTAGTTCTTGAACAGGAGTTTACTTAACATCTCCTTTTACTGTGTGAACCAAAACATTACTTAAACAATACCCACTGAACAAAATATTTATATGTCCAAAGTAAGGTCTTTTTTTCTTTTACAACCATCAAATGAATAATTAAATTCAATATCTTTTTTTAAAAAATGGTCTTGAAAGCTATAAACACACTCAAAAATATCAGTGTGCTGATTTCAGCATGCTCGACAACAGAGAATACTCTTTGGATAAAGCCTCATCGTCGATTGTGAGACTGGCCGAAGTCAATGACTTTCCACTGTGGGCACAGCCACCATCCATACAAGCAGATGAACACTTAGAAGAAACACTGTGCTTGGCTTCATGGGAATCTGCTTCAACTTTAGCCTTGTGATGTTCAGTGCTGGAACAGCCGGTCGTCACTGGAGGTGTGGCAGCACCGGTAGATTTGTCCAACCCCTCGGACAACAGGTCTTGGTGTTTCTGCTTGAGGCAGACAGACAATGGAGGAGACAATGGTGTGGATGAAGATGGCTTGACAATACTGGGAGATTTATCAGCTAGTGATGACAGCAGCAAGGAGGATGACAGTGATGATGACAGTGAATGACTGACGGAGCTTGAGTCTGTCACAACAGAATCAAGGAGGAAATTGGGTAGACTGACAGCTGGACAGGACTCAGTTTTATCACTCTCTGGTTTACCATTGGTCAGCTTAGTTTTGACTAAATCTTTGGATCCAAAAAGAAGGCAACCCTTGTCCAGCTTAGCACATTTGCTTGCAGGCGGGCAGTAATCAGAGTCCTGGAGGTCAGCCGTTCGGACAGATTTCCTCGGAGAAGAATGTCCATCCATGACAGACATGACTGAAGAACCATCATCCTGGTCCCCATCTTCTCGTCTCACTGAACTGGAGACTGGGCAGTCAGAACGGTCCCTGCCGTTCTTTTCCCCATACATGGCAGACTCTGTTGAGGAGTTGGCCTCCAAAATAAGTGTAGCAGAATCACACACAGGACTAGACTTCTTAAGGTTGGCCTGGGCAATCCTCAGGAGGTCAGCTTCATTTCTGACCACCCACCTCAGTTTGCCAACAGACATTATCTCTATCTCCTGATCACCAAACAGCAGGAGATTCTTCTCATATCTGGCCTTGGATATGTTGGTGTCTTGCGACTTTGACAAAAAATCAGGATATGTTTCTTTCAGAGAGCTCTCAATGTCTTTCTTGAGGCCATCCACCTCTTTCTCAGTTGCCCTGACTGGGATTTTTTCACTTAAAGCCCTGCTAAGGATTTTACTAGCTTTGCTCTGACTTCCTCTCAAACCTCTTCTGTTAGATTCCTTGGCAGTGTGATTGGTGTGACCAGTTGGTGCAGAGACTGGCTGTTGGCTGGCTGGGGGGGATTTTTTAGGGGTCTCCTTGACAGGTGCTGTTTTCTCAATGTTGTTTTTCTCTGTTGGCTCAGACTTAACTTTGCTGTCCTTGTTGGGCGAGGATAAATCCAGAGGGGTTGGGATACTCATGTTGGCGGCCGCTGCTATGGCCACCGTCCCTGCTCCACCCCACATCGGCTGTAGGGGGAAGTAGCTCATCATGAAGGGTTGGGCTCCGGACAGGTGCGGTGGCGCAAAACGGGGATTGGGTGCCATGAGTGAGGCTGTGGCTGATGACAGGCCGCGGTCTGGGAGATTGTAATCATAAACTGGAGACAGGATGGGGTTGTAAGTGAGTGGGAATAACGAGGCGTTGGGGGCGGCGGCGGCAGCAACTTGTGGAGGGCGTGAGTTGGTGTAAGGGGTGGAGGGGGCAGAGGTGGAAGTCTTATTCCCCCCGGCCGCACTGCGATTTGTAGTGGATGTTGCCGACGATGATGATGAAGGGCTCCAGCCTTCCCTGGACGCAGTTGCCGACTTCCTTCCCCGGCGTCGTGTAGAGGGGTGATGAGCTGTTCCACCACTGGAAACAGGCACTGCCGCTGTAGCGGGAGGTGTTTGCTCAGTGCTGGCTACAGTTGAAGGACATGAGATGGAAAGAGACGTGGTGATGTTCCCACTACCACTGGTCTTGTCCACTGGCATGGTGAACCAACTGGGTTTCTGAATACCCAAAGTGTTGGATTTCTCCTCACCAGACTTGGCATCTCCCTGGCCGCAACTTTCTGCCACAGATGCCTTGGATGATAATTTATTCCACAACAAGGATGAAGCCGTGAGGGGAGATGACACTACGGAGGATGACGGTGGAGATGACTCGTTCAACATTGCAGCACCATGGGACAAATTAGATATGACATCATTGAGACTTGGCCTGGAGTTTTCAGATTTAGATTTCTTCACCAATGTTTCACCAACAGACTGGCCTGATTTCTTCACCACTGTTTCACCAACAGAGTGACCCGATTTTTTCCCCGGCATTTCACCGTCACAGCCGTTGCTATATCCGCCCTCACCTTCTGAATGGTCCTTCCCGGGGCTAAAATCCTTTTTTCCCAAAGTCAGAACCATGACCTCCTTATCCTCATCAGCAGCACAACCTCTATTGTTGGCGGTCTCCTCCATCTCCTGTTTTACACTGACCCCATCACCGTCGCTCGACCTGCTGCCATCACAACCAACACACACACCCGAGGGTGCGCCTATGACAGATAATACTGCAGCGTTTCGCTTCTCCTCTTTCACTGTTGAGATTAATGATACGTTTTGACTAGAATCAACAGATGACTTGGCCTGGATGTCAGACAATGTTGGGCTGGTGCCAACCGATGGTTCATCAGCCTGCACCAACTTTGTGGAGTCCTCCAAACTTGGTTTTGGAGGTTTCTCCACCGCAGCACCCGGTGGCCTAGATATTTCAGCAAAGGCTGACCTGGGCTGTGAGTCTGGCTTGGGGCTATGGGTGGAGTTAGGGGGTGATGTTGACATGTCCACCGTCATGTGTGGCATTGTGGCGATGTATCTTTGCATGGCCTCAGCATCTAGGCCTAGTTCGTCCATCTGTTGATGAGAAGTATATGTCAAATTTGTATGTTTTATATCAAGGCATCACAGTAGGTTAAATTTCAGATATTCTGCCTGACTATTGCACAAAAACATACAAAAGAAGTCAACCGATTGAGTGGTACTCTGTAAGGAAGTCTGGATAGACAGACTGCTTTAAAATGTAAACACTTTTAAAAGTAAGAGTATTCAAGATATACTTGAGGGTTGTAAAGTATGTTTATCTTGTTAAATGTGAAGAAGAAAATTTTGTTTAAACAAAAAATTGGTTATGACTGCTGAATATTAAACACAAGGCCTCCATTGCTTTCTCAAAGGTTTCGCGTTCTTACCTCATCTCCATCTCCTCCCACATCGTAACCCCTGCGATGAGTCAGAGTCTTGTCCCGAATGATTCGATTAATGGATGATATACTGGGTATGTTTTTCTCTGAACACACATTATCCTGCAGCAGTCTGTGGCAGACAGAAATCATGTGTTATAGGAAATGGGGGGAACATGAAAAATCCAGAAAAATCATCTTTAACTAATACACATAAGAACAAGGTGTGCCAAAACTTGAAGCCATGAACAGGACAAACGATTTTGACGTTTCAGATTCGAGCCTTCATCAGAAAATAAGACTAAAAGAAGTATGACAAGTATCAGATCACAGTAAAAAAAAACAACAACTTTTGTTGGCAGTACTGTGAAAAATAAGAATAAGGGATACATATAATCTAAGTCAGAAGAAAAAAAAAGAAGAAATACAGGGAAATTGGGGAATGTTAGTAAGAGAGTATTTGATTCATACCATGTGGAGATATGGTACCGAAAAGCTGAATAATACAGCTCTCTTTTTGCATATATTTATATATATTTTTAATATTGTCATCCTCATTTATTATTTTGGAAAACAGCAAAGAAATAGCAATTTGACAAAACTACTTTTAAACAAATTACAATTAACTACATGCAGAAAATGTCTTTGCGTTTCACACATTGCCATCTTATATATTGAAGAGACTTGAAACTGGCAAATGGTTGGGTTTTTAAAAATTAAACCACCCCTAAAAATAAAGTTTTTATTATAAGTTATTTGTATACAATTTTTATTTTTATATCAATATTCTAATGTCCCACTTGATTTTACAATGCATATTTATTTTACCGACCATTTCAGAAAAAGAAATGAACATATAAAACCAAATGCATTTGCGATTTATTTTTTAAAAAAGAATTTCATTTAGTGCAGTTTTCGGGAATGCTATTTTGGGTAACCAGTATCGTCAGATTTCCTTCATCTTCCTGTGAAAAAATGATTTTTCGGGGTTAGGGCTGAAAATTTGAAAGAATGTGTTGTCATTGGCAACAAGGCTATGTGTCAAGTTTCAGATTGATAGCTTGAAGGGAAGTGGGCCAATTAGCCATCTGAAGATTTTGCCATAAACACACAAAAGGGAAGTTTACTTAAATGATTTAAATAACAACTAAAATGGACTTACTTCTGCCTGATTTCCCATGCAAACATTTGAGGATTGTCCATCTTGTATTGTTTGACCATACTGACAACATCTGGGGTGGTTACCTTAGGCTTGCTGCCCCCAATCTGACCTGGGTTGATGCTACCAGTTTTACGGTATCTGAGGACACAACACATGAAACAAAGTTAATTAATTAATTTGTATGATTTTGTTCTCAAAATTGATTCATGGTTTGTTATTTGGAACATCATCCCTAAAACACTCCAAAAACTTTATGGATAATTTCACTCTGTAACTCTATTAAAAAAAAAAGAAATTTTTCATTTTTAATAGCTGTCTTCAAGTTTGAATCACATCTGAATAGTGTTTATTACACATCTCTAGGAGATTGGGTTTTCAACAATCTATTTAAACAGGATTGCACTATATTATACTGAAGTGTAATTTTTAATGTGTATTCTTTAACCCTATAAAAAGACTTTTTTTTCATATGTATTTGTGTTGTAAGTTGCTGTGCTTCTTTAAAATGGGGTCCTGGATTACATTGAACCAGACACATTTGGGACAAATACAAATTGGGGTTATGGCAACATACACACGGGTAGGGACGATACATAACTGGTGATGACGCAACATACACATTGGGGATCACGTACAACTGGGGTTATGGCAACATACACATTGGGGATGACATACATCTGGGGTTATGGCAACATACACATTGGGGATGACATACATCTAGGGGTGAGGCAACATACAGATTGGGGACGACATACAACTGGGGGTGAGGCAACATACAGATTGGGGACGACATACAACCGGGGGTGAGGCAACATATACATTGGGGGGGGGGGGAAATATATAACTGCTGGAGGTGAGAAACATACATATTGGAAGGGGGGAACATACAACTGGTGTTAAGGCGAACTCTCCTGTATTCTCACCTATTGAGTATCTTACTGACACAGCCATGCGACACCTGTAGTTGTCTACTGATCTCACAGGGACGGATGCCTTGAAGGGCCAGCTGTAAAATCTGAACTCTCAGGTGGTCAGGCAGGGGCCTGCCATTGGTGAATTCTCTGCCATACTGATTGATGTTTCTGCCACCTGGACAATGTGGAATTTGAGATGTTAATCCCTGACAGTAGCAAGTTTAGTTCAAAATATCATAAAACTGTTGGTGGAATCAATCTTCTTTAGATTTCAAGATGTTAATTTTTACTAAGCAAGGCGGTCAACGGGGCGGGGGAAGGGGGTGTGGGGGGGGGGGGGGGGGCTTTGCAAAGGGCTTTTAATTTTTAAAAATAAGATGTTAATTTTTACTAAGCAAGGCGGTCAACGGGGCGGGGGAAGGGGGTGTGGGGGGGGGGGGTGTGGCATTGCTAAGAGCTTTTAAATTTTTAAAAACCATTCGTAGTCTGATAAAGTCTAGGGACCTCTAACAATCATTTGGACATAAGTGTAAACCCTAAGTATGCCTGAGCATTTGAACTGACTTTGTTTTTCAGAAGAGATTAAATTACTAACCTCCATCCTTAGGACCATATCTTTTTTTATATGTTATGAAAATCTGTCTGATTTCAAGATGTTAATTTTTACTAAGCAAGGTGGGCAACGGGGCAGGGGAAGGCATTGCTAAGAGCTTTTAAATTTTTAAAAACCATTCGTAGTCTGATAAAGTCCAGGGACCTCTAACAATCCTTGGACATAAGTGTAAACCCTAACATATGCCTGAGCATTTGAACTTACTTTGTTTTTCTGAAGAGATTAAATTACTAACCTCCATCCTTAGGACCATATCTTTTTTATATTTTATGAAAATCTGTCTGATAATCTACGCAGGAGTGGATTGAATGAACTGGGTTTAGCTAAGCCATTAGCCACCATCTTATCCTGATCTGAGAACAATGGAGATAAAATGATCCTTACTACCGGAGTGTCGAATCCGTCCCTTTCCTTCCTTCTTAGTCGAGTCTGAGCCATCATCATCTGCATAACTGTTGTCATCCAGGTCAAAGCTGTCATCACTGCAATCCTCCCCCCCACCGCCACTCCCACCTCCACCACTTAGACCACCGGGAGTGGAGGTCAGTGAGGCTGTGCCCTCTCCGTCTTTAGATTCACTGGCCTAAAAATATCAAAGAAAAATTAGGACACCCAAATTGAGATGAGTAACATGTTTGAATAAACTGAGTTCAACGGTAGCTTCCAAATGCGAATATTTAGAGCAATGACTTTCTTTGCTGTTAGCGAGTCACGAAAACTTAAGATTAGTGGGAGTTATTGTCAAGCGATTCATGAGGACATCTGCTGCTGCTTATCTCCTAAGAATGGTGGCCAATATCATGGCAGTCACTCGAGCAGAGCTAGGGTGAACAGCTGGTGAAGTGAGATAAGCAACATTGTCATAAAACTCACTTACTGTGACGGGACACTGAGCACAATAGTTTTATAGAATTTTAGAGAAGGAATCAAAGATGGGCCATTGAGATATGACTGGTTTGGTCTGTGTCAAAACGTTCTTGAAAATATGCAGTTGGACCTGTATTTGCGTTTTCTGGAACAAGTTCAACAGTAAAAATGTGTAATCTAGATTAATCAATACAATTTTTCATATTGAGATATACCGGTTTCAACCTGAACTTCTTCTCATCAAGATTAAAACTTGTTCATTTTCTAGTATTATCTGATCAGATATTTAACAGACAGTGATGGGAGAAGTAAGGAGGTCCTTGTAGTTAGACAATCACATAATGGGGGAAGGGGGAGGGGCGGGACCATATTCTTTAGAATTGCTGCTGTGAAAGAAAAACCTCCCCAACCACCACTGGGGTTCGGCCAACATGAGACTGGGGTTGTTTTAAGCTCTAAATGACAGAGGGGATCACATCAAACCAGAGGATAAGGCCACAGCCAACTTTCCCAGGGCGCCAGCCTCGTCCGTTAAATGAGGTGAGGAAGAAACAGGTGATAATACCTGGTAACCTCTTGTGCTGGTCACAGTGGTAGATCCAATGGCTCTGCACATATTGTGGGAGCTGAGTGAGTTGTGAATGGTGGCAGAACTAGGAATTCTTCACACCCACACAATGCCTTAAACATTTTCTCAGGTGCTCAGCATAATTCTTTGATTTCACATCAAACCAGAGGATAAGGCCACAGCCAACTTTCCCAGGGCGCCAGCCTCGTCCGTTAAATGAGGTGAGGAAGAAACAGGTGATAATACCTGGTAACCTCTTGTGCTGGTCACAGTGGTAGATCCAATGGCTCTGCACATATTGTGGGAGCTGAGTGAGTTGTGAATGGTGGCAGAACTAGGAATTCTTCACACCCACACAATGCCTTAAACATTTTCTCAGGTGCTCAGCATAATTCTTTGATTTCTTAAAACAAAACTTCTACAACTCTGCTGTTGACTGGGGACATTTTTTTAAAAGCATGCCATGAAAATGAGGATGTCTTGTGTAAAGATGTCTTTATACTGGATACCTTTCAGGGGCTACTGGACATCTCTGCACCATGGACACCTCTATTTAAAAATATCTCTGGCAGCTTCAGTTGTCTGGTAAGACTGCAGCTATTGTGTGTACTGGCCATGTTTTTTACTCAGATGGCTTCAGTGCTTCAATATTTTTGCCCTTGTCAGCTTCCAGAAAGATTACATCACAGGTGGGGTAGGGCCCCACTTTTCCTCACCCCCCAAAAAAAAAAGTCTTTCTTGCCTTACTGGGCTGATGAGTGCATTCCAATTATTAGGCAATTTTCCCACAGCTGGGAACAACCCAAGATGATTTTGAATTAACTACCTTTTTGGTTGTGAGGAAGACAATGTTATCATTGCCAGACAGATCCCACAAATTATATTTAAAATATGTTATCAGCTTAAGGCCCATATAATGGAAGGGGTGTGCTCTAAATCTGTTCACAGTGGTAATGAAGGATAACTAAAAACTAACCGGCTGAATCCCAAGCGCCATAACTGATACCAGCTCTTGTTGTTGCTGCTGCTGCTGTTGAAGGAGCTGCTGGTGTAACTGGAGGTAGTGGAGGTAGGGTTGAGGTATAACCAGCTGTGACCCAATGCTGCCCGGGAGCCCGTTGACCTCAGCTGCTTGCTTCTGTGCACCGATGCCATCTGGCGTTGCCCTTTTACTATCTTTAGTGTGCACTTCAGTCTTGGTGTTGGCCGTTGTTTTTGCCGTTGGTGGTGGTGTTGCTGCTGCTGCATCTCCTAATGTCCCCTGCTGAGTAGGTGTGGACATCTGTTAAGCTGAAAGTCTCCACCAAAAATGGTATTCCTGATAATTGGCCGAGCTGAGCATTCAACATGAGCAGATGAGAAGGACTAAAGTTGGAAAATAAACAAACCCTGGTAAAGGAAAAATTTATTTTTAAAATTTCAAATATATTTATGAATTTAAAAAATCCAACCATTCAACCAACGCAAGCATATTCATTAAAAACATCATCCCTTATAGTTTTAAAAACAATACTTCACATTTTCTTATTTTTTTAAACTAGGAAAAAATTTGTTGTCAAAATTTTCTGAAAGTAAAAAAATAAAATTGTTGAGATTTATTTAAATTTTAAAATATTTTTTTAAATGATACAGATTTGATGAACTAGACAACAAAACTTGTTTTTGAATGGATTCATTTTATTTCCATTAGTGTCACAGATCAAATAATTCTTTGGACTTGGTAAGTACCAGGCATGATTTAATACCATTTCTTAACTGTATTCTATGAACTCACAATAAGATTTGATCCATGAAATATTGATGCGGAGCTAGCCTTTAAAGATTCACATACATGGAATAAAAACGCCTTGTTTGGGAGAAAGCCAAAGGACAATCAGACGGTCGCCTGAGCTAACAAGTTATTTGCACCCGCACGTACATCGGTTTAAATATTTAGTAAAGTTTTATTTTAATTCCAAACACATCACTCATTCATGTAACAAATTTAAATTATACGGGCCTGGATAAACTTTGATCACATAGAAATGATATAAACGTATGTTTGTGCAAGACAGTATAAATATAAGCTCAGAATGAAAATGTATTCCGTAGGCCTGAGCTCCATACTAACAAGACCAGTGTTCATGTGTTGCACCAATAAAATATCAATAACCTATTACGGCTTGAGGAATACATCTTATCTCCCTCCTGTGAGCACAGTGTGAACATACGGGGCCCTGGATCAAATCTATTTTACCATTAAACGTTACTAGGCATCTCACAACACATTATCAAGGATATTGACAAATTGGTGTGTGTCATGTAATGGCTGATCAAATCTGTTAAGTGGGGCCACACAAACAAAATTATTGGGACTGGAACCCATGGCAAAGTCTGAATTTGGCACTCACCCCAATCAAGGAATTTTATTTAAATTTAATGTTATGATTTTGCAAGTGTGTTGTCAGAAATGTTGAGAAAAAAATAACATTCCAGTTTTGTATTCATTACATCCGAGAAAACATTGTTTGACCAGAGAGTGAAGTCACGACAGCTGGTGGATGAGCTAATCTAATCAAGGATAAAGAAAGCTGAGATTCATATAAAGATCTACTGATCTGAACATTCCACACCAAGATCAAAATCTTTTAAAGAAATGTCTTGAGTGCTTTCATCCATTTTTCAGAATTCTGGGGAGACCACTTGCACATCAGAATGTAAGTTTAATGTTTTACAGATACAAGGCCAACAAAGAATCTATGGAATCTTCTGGCTAAAGGCAATCTTCAATGAAAAACTGAGACAGCCATGAGGAGTGTCGCCCATTCCAGAACTCGTAAAGGGATCTTGCAGGAAATGGCTTAGTCAAGTAAGGAAAATACTACGCGAGCTCATTTCCTGTGACAGTACCCTGATGAAAAAAAACCAACATCACGGAAGACCTAAAAAAGCCTGCCGCAAAACAATTTAAGAATTTAAGATCGGTGGAATAAAAACCAAATCCTGCCGACAGCTTTAAAAGAATGAACTGATAAAGAAGCATTGTCCCTAGACATTCAGTAAGCAGATGAGGAATAAAATAGTATAACATTATAAAATACCTTGCAATCAAACAAGCATGTCAACTGAACTGAGCACACTGTTTAAGTGACATCTTAATTTAGTAAGTGCATAATATTTAAGATTTTTAATGACTCAAGACATACCAAATTATGTTTGCTTTCAATTGAACAGCACAGTAGCCCAATATTTAACTTTCTAATTTATAAATAAATTTTATGAATAATAAAAAAAACAGGATTTTATCTCATCCAATCAGTAAAGTTGCAATTGTACCTTTTCCTTTATTACTACATCACTCAATAAATTTGGAGGAAAAAATGTGTTCTTGAAAAGCTTTTTAAAAAGTTGTACTTTACTGTCCACAGGTAGGCTACTTACAAGTTATGAAATGACTTTCCAGATGAAACAGTTTTTATGAAAACAAAACTTGCTGCATGTCACCTTTAGATATTTCTTTATAAATGAATCTGAAAAGAAGTAAAGTGTACAATTATAATCTATAACATATTTGATTAGACTAGAGAGCTAATGGAAATAAAAAATCAACACGTAACCAATGGAAAAATCAACTGATAGCAAAAAACAATTTTGAATAATTTTAATTATTATTTTAATCCACATCAGAGCACAGCAAGTTCATGAAACTAACAGAGGCTTTTCTTAGACGAAGGTGAGCACTTTCCTAACAACCATAAAGGGACAAAGTGTTAACACACCAAGGAACATGTGACAAAAATCAATCGATACGATAAATACAAGGAAAGGATCATTGAACCATACTGATATAATTAGAACTGGTTGAGAACGTGTCGGGAAAACATAATTCTTCCCAAGGAGGGGGGGGGGGGCGCGGATTCGGAGGAACTTTGTCTTCTCGAGGGGTGGGTGGGTTTAAAGTTATAAAATGGATCCGAGTGGCCCCGACCTTGCTGGTTAAAACATAACCTGTGTAAAGCTGCAGGTTTATGGTGTTGGGGAAGCCTTGTACGCTGTGACAGGTGAGCCCTAACAATCAATGGAGGTAACAGGAGGGATGAAGGGAAACAAAAGCACATAAACATACAGACTGACGGACAGGGAAGCACACACCAGTCGTTGGTTGGTGGTTTTCTTCTCTAGCCAGTGTGAACTTATTAGTCAAACTTAAGGCTGAAATCTATTGGGGAGCAAAGTGAAAGGTTTATTAGGATATTGCTATAATGAAATTGGTTTCCAATGACATTGCTATAATGATATTGGTATACAATGGCAGAGACATGATTTTTTTTAAAGGAGAGGTGTTTGAATGCTGGCAGCATTTTTGTATGGATTTTATATTGTGACCATGGAGTTCAAACCATCTCTGATGGTATTAGAGATGTTTCTTCTGGTATATAAAGGAATTACCAGCACTGGTTTCTTTTCCTTGATTCAGTCATTCTCCCAAACCCAGTTGCCTGGCCTGAGTTTTAATCAAATCACATTGTTCAACACTTGAGATCATTGAGTGAAAACAAAATATTGGACAAAAATCACTTCCATGCAGTGCTACTGCTTGATTCAGCCATCAAATTCTTGGTCTACTATGTTCAAACTATGATGGTGCTGGGTCTACAATGTTCAAACTATGATGATGCTGGGTCTACAATGTTCAAACTATGTTGGTGCCGGGTCTACCATGTTCAAACTATGTTGGTGCTGGGTCTACAATGTTCAAACTATGATGGTGCTGGGTCTACAATGTTCAAACTATGATGTGCTGGGTCTACAATGTTCAAACTATGATGGTGCTGGGTCTACTATGTTCAAACTATGTTGGTGCTAGGTCTACAATGTTCAAACTATGATGGTGCTGGGTCTACAATGTTCAAACTATGATGGTGCTGGGTCTACAATGTTCAAACTATGATGGTGCTGGGTCTACAATGTCCAGTGCTGGGACTACAATGATCAAACTAGGTTAGTGCTGGCTTACATTAAAGGAAAGGGGTAAACCATTGATTCAGGCACTTCAGAGAAGTATCAGCTCCTTTAAGTACACAGCAAGTCCAGGGGAGATAACTGTCAAGGTGGTAAACAAACAAATCATGGCTAGGGTTCATTGGAAGGACAAGGGGAAAAGACCCAGGAAAAATAGATAATCTTAGAAAGTCATACTGTCCCCATGCTAAGGGCACAACATGGGGATCCCCAAATTTTACCAGTTAAACTAACCATCATAGATGCTAAAGATCTTGTCCAGGACAGGAAAATGAGTCATACGATTACCTGGTCTACAACTATATACTACCAGGCCGATTACCTGGTCTACAACTATATACTATCGGACCGATTACCTGGTCTACAACTATATACTACCAGACCGATTACCTGGTCTACAACTATATACTACCAGACAGATTACCTGGTCTACAACTATATACTACCAGACCATTACGGAACCCCCCCCCCCCCCCGATATTGGGGGAACCCGGGAATAATTTAGAAAAAAAACTTTGGATTTGGAGCACAGCGATATTTATTTGACCCACTGGTGGATTTCCATTGTGGATAAAATATAATGGAAACTTAATTTTTTTCTTCCATTCTACTTCCAAATCATTTTTTTTATTAACCCTTAAGATGGAACTGCCATACTTGAATCCAACAACTCTGCTTGCTAATCACAGTCCCGGTCTGCACTATGCAAATATAAAATCACAACACGATGTGCTCCCGAGTTGTAAAAAACAGCAACCTTGCAGCTCACTAGTGAAAACAATAAGAACTGAACATGGCATACCATCAGATGAAATGTTAAGCTGCGTCAACACTGTAATAGATTTCAGTTGGAAAAGCTATCTCCCCCCCCTCCCACACCACCGTCATATTCCTATCATTATTTTATTTTACCACTAACAACATGGCACAATATGGCGAAATCACAAAAAAAAAAAAAAAAAAAAAAAAAAAAAAAAAAAAAAAAAAAAAAAAAAAAAAAAAACAAAAAAAAAAAAAAAAAAAAAAAAAAAAAAAAAAAAAAGAAAAAAAAAGAAAAACAGAAATAACTGTCATAAAAAAAAAATGTAACACAATATTTCATTCAGTTTTCAGTTTTATCTACAGACAAATACAGATTTCCGTTTTATTAGGTGGACCCACTTGTTTATGAAGCTATGCCAGACACCAAGGAAAAAAAAAAAAAAAGCTGAGCAAGGTTGTGAACACGACTGGAAGAAAGCTATTGCCATAAAGTAGAGTAGGCTGTGGGTAGGCTGACTGAAGAGCTTCACGAAGAGCACGGCAGTGAGCCTGTTGGTGTAGACAATGTGAAGGTATCAATAGGGAAATCGACCTCACCGTGAGAGTCGTGCATGTAGTTACACTGATGTCTATACATACATCGTTTCTGTTGGTGGGGGGGGGGACACAATGGAATCGGTATCTTACAGATGTCAAAAGGTTCGGGCCGGTCACTGTTTGAAACACCCCGGTAGATTTTTAATCAGCCAAACGGTTAAAATTTAAATTCTCTGAAAGACGTAAAAAAGGTTCACTGTCAGTTGTTGACACCATGAGATGATCGTGTGCCGAATGGTCCGGCCCACAGGCCCTGGGATATGGCATGATTCGATAAAGTGAAGGTGACAGTTTGTAAATACATCATGAAAGCCATGGGCACAATGGCTTCAAATGAAACGCCCCTGATAAAGTGCTAGGGTTTGTGAACGCAACTTTGGTAGAAATGCCTAAGCAAAGGGGCCGCAGCCTGAACACGACCTTACCAAAGCTATCGACATTGGGGGGGGGGGACGAATGACTGTGACGGTCTGACAAACAAGAGCACGCACGGCTGATAAGATAACCGGACCCGATCAGCCGGCAGCCGGTCACATACGATAACCAGAGCCACCGTCGCGAGATGGGAGGAAAGAGAGAGAGATAGAGAGAGGGGCAGAGAGAGAGAAATGGGGCAGAGAGAGAGAAATGGGGCAGAGAGAGAGAGAGAGAGACAGAGAGAGAGGCAGAGAGAGAGACAGAGAGAGAGAGACAGAGAGAGAGACAGAGAGAGTCAAAGAGACACAGAGAGATAGAGAGAGAGAGACAAAGATGTGCCTTGTACGGAAAATATATATTCGTGGGAGAACGGACTTATGGCCACAAGAACATCAAGTGTCAGCGTTGCTAGAGAGGGTTGAGGTCAACAGAGGCTGGATTTCGGCGCACCCCCATCCCCCTTTTTAGCAGCCAGGAGGGTAAGAGGATAACTAGTGGAAGTGAATGTGTGTGGCAAAGGGATGCAAGTTGATACAAGTTGTAAAGTGAGGTCACGGGAAAACCTTATCACTGAAAAGATGTTACAAATAGGGTCATGAAGCTGGGGGGAAATAGCGATGACGGGTATTGGAAACTGAAGCATGTCATCGGGTATTTAACACTGAATCATGACATCGGGTATTTAACACTGAATCATAACATCGGGTATTTAACACTGAATCATGACATCGGGTATTTAACATTGACTCATGACATCGGGAACTGGGCACTGACTTATGTCATCAGGTATTGGAAACTGAATCATGTCATCGGATATTTAACACTGAATCATGAAATCGGGTATTTAACACTGAATCATGACATCGGGTATTTAACATTGACTCATGACATCAGGAACTGGGCACTGACTTATGTCATCAGGTATTGGAAACTGACTCATGACATCAGGTAGTGGACACTGACTCATGACATCGGGTGTTGGACACTGACTTACTGAACACTGATCATGACATGGGGGTATTGGAAACTGACTTGTGTCACCTGATATTGATACTGACTCATGACATCGGGTGTTGGCCACAGACTTACGTCATTTGGTATTGAACAATGAATCATGACATCGGGTGTTGGACACTAACTCGTGACATCGGGTGTTGGACACCGACTTATGTCATCTGGTATTGGACACCGACACATGAGATCGGGTGTTGGACACTGACTCATGACATTGGGTGTTGGGTACTGATAGATGACATCGGGTGTTGGACACTGACTTATGTCATTTGGTATTGAACACTGAATCGGGTGTTGGACACTAACTCATGACATCGGGTGTTGGACACCGACTTATGTCATCTGGTATTGGAAACCGACACATGACATCGGGTGTTGGGCACTGACTCATGACATCGGGTGCTGGACACCGAATTATGTCATCTGGTATTGAACACTGAATCATGAGATCGGGTGTTGGACACTGACTTATGACATTTGGTTCTGGGCACCGACTCATGAGATATGGTATTGGACACTGACTCAGGACATTAAACACAAATTAATGGGTGAGTTCCACCAAATGTCATTCTGGGGACACTTCTAAAACAAGTTCTGAGAAGTCAAAACAGTTGACTCCAGACTTGAGTTCATCATTAGGAGCCACAAGATCAATTCCTGAAAGGTATCGCAGCTTAACATAGGTTTATGGATTGGATCGATTTAATGGCAACTTTATTTGCCACCAGAGCAACTAGTCTCACGTAGAGGGTCAGGGCGATGTCACCAAAGCTGAGGATGTTCGGCCAAAGCGAATGCTCAACATTGAATAAACACTGATGGCGTGGAATGTGAATGCGGGGTGTGTGTTAGTTGTTAATGCAGAGAGTGTGTTAATTGTGAATGCAGGAGTGTGTGTTATTGGTGAATGCAGGAGTGTGTTAGTCGTGAATGAAGGAGTTTGTTAATCGTGAATGCAGGAGTGTGTTAGTCGTGAATGAAGGAGTTTGTTAATCGTGAATGCAGGAGTGTGTTAGTTGTGAATGAAGGAGTTTGTTAATCGTGAATGCAGGAGTGTGTTAGTTGTGAATGAAGGAGTTTGTTAATCGTGAATGCAGGAGTGTGTTAGTTGTGAATGAAGGAGTTTGTTAATCGTGAATGCAGGAGTGTGTTAGTTGTGAATGAAGGAGTTTGTTAATCGTGAATGCAGGAGTGTGTTAGTTGTGAATGAAGGAGTTTGTTAATCGTGAATGCAGGAGTGTGTTAGTTGTGAATGAAGGAGTTTGTTAATCGTGAATGCAGGAGTGTGTTAGTTGTGAATGAAGGAGTTTGTTAATCGTGAATGCAGGAGTGTGTTAGTTGTGAATGAAGGAGTTTGTTAATCGTGAATGCAGGAGTGTGTTAGTTGTGAATGAAGGAGTTTGTTAATCGTGAATGCAGGAGTGTGTTAGTTGTGAATGAAGGAGTTTGTTAATCGTGAATGCAGGAGTGTGTTAGTTGTGAATGAAGGAGTTTGTTAATCGTGAATGCAGGAGTGTGTTAGTTGTGAATGAAGGAGTTTGTTAATCGTGAATGCAGGAGTGTGTTAGTTGTGAATGAAGGAGTTTGTTAATCGTGAATGCAGGAGTGTGTTAGTTGTGAATGAAGGAGTTTGTTAATCGTGAATGCAGGAGTGTGTTAGTTGTGAATGAAGGAGTTTGTTAATCGTGAATGCAGGAGTGTGTTAGTTGTGAATGAAGGAGTTTGTTAATCGTGAATGCAGGAGTGTGTTAGTTGTGAATGAAGGAGTTTGTTAATCGTGAATGCAGGAGTGTGTTAGTTGTGAATGAAGGAGTTTGTTAATCGTGAATGCAGGAGTGTGTTAGTTGTGAATGAAGGAGTTTGTTAATCGTGAATGCAGGAGTGTGTTAGTTGTGAATGAAGGAGTTTGTTAATCGTGAATGCAGGAGTGTGTTAGTTGTGAATGAAGGAGTTTGTTAATCGTGAATGCAGGAGTGTGTTAGTTGTGAATGAAGGAGTTTGTTAATCGTGAATGCAGGAGTGTGTTAGTTGTGAATGAAGGAGTTTGTTAATCGTGAATGCAGGAGTGTGTTAGTTGTGAATGAAGGAGTTTGTTAATCGTGAATGCAGGAGTGTGTTAGTTGTGAATGAAGGAGTTTGTTAATCGTGAATGCAGGAGTGTGTTAGTCGTGAATGAAGGAGTTTGATAATCGTGAATGCAGGAGTGTGTTAGTTGTGAATGCAGGAGTGTGTTAGTTGTGAATGAAGGAGTTTGTTAATCGTGAATGCAGGAGTGTGTTAGTTGTGAATGAAGGAGTTTGTTAATCTTGAATGCAGGAGTGTGTTAGTTGTGAATGAAGGAGTTTGTTAATCGTGAATGCAGGAGTGTGTTAGTCGTGAATGAAGGAGTTTGTTAATCGTAAATGCAGGAGTGTGTGTTAATCGTGAATGCAGGAGTGTGTTAGTCGTGAATGAAGGAGTTTGTTTATCGTGAATGCAGGAGTGTGTTAGTTGTAAATGAAGGAGTTTGTTAATCGTGAATGCAGGAGTGTGTTAGTTGTGAATGAAGGAGTTTGTTAATCGTGAATGCAGGAGTGTGTTAGTTGTTGAAGAAGGAGTTTGTTAATCGTGAATGCAGGAGTGTGTTAGTCGTGAATGAAGGAGTTTGTTAATCGTAAATGCAGGAGTGTGTGTTAATCGTGAATGCAGGAGTGTGTGTTAATCGTGAATGCAGAGAGTGTATTAGTTGTGAATGCAGGAATGTGTCAGTCGTGAATGCAGAGAGTGTGTTAGTTGTGAATGCAGGAGTGTGTTAGTCGTGAAGGAAGGAGTTTGTTAATCGTGAATGCAGGAGTGTGTTAGTTGTGAATGCAGGAGTGTGTGTTAATCGTGAATGCAGGAGTGTGTTAGTCGTGAATGAAGGAGTTTGTTAATCGTGAATGCAGGAGTGTGTGTTAATCGTGAATGCAGGAGTGTGTGTTAATCGTGAATGCAGAGAGTGTATTAGTTGTGAATGCAGGAATGTGTCAGTCGTGAATGCAGAGAGTGTGTTAGTTGTGAATGCAGGAGTGTGTTAGTCGTGAAGGAAGGAGTTTGTTAATCGTGAATGCAGGAGTGTGTTAGTTGTGAATGCAGGAGTGTGTGTTAATCGTGAATGCAGGAGTGTGTTAGTCGTGAATGAAGGAGTTTGTTAATCGTGAATGCAGGAGTGTGTGTTAATCGTGAATGCAGGAGTGTGTGTTAATCGTGAATGCAGAGAGTGTATTAGTTGTGAATGCAGGAATGTGTCAGTCGTGAATGCAGAGAGTGTGTTAGTTGTGAATGCAGGTGTGTGTTAGTCGTGAAGGAAGGAGTTTGTTAATCGTGAATGCAGGAGTGTGTTAGTTGTGAATGCAGGAGTGTGTGTTAATCGTGAATGCAGGAGTGTGTTAGTTGTGAATGAAGGAGTTTGTTAATCTTGAATGCAGGAGTGTGTTAGTTGTGAATGAAGGAGTTTGTTAATCGTGAATGCAGGAGTGTGTTAGTTGTGAATGCAGGAGTGTGTGTTAATCGTGAATGCAGGAGTGTGTTAGTTGTTAATGAAGGAGTTTGTTAATCGTGAATGCAGGAATGTGTTAGTTGTGAATGCAGGAGTGTGTGTTAATCGTGAATGCAGGAGTGTGTTAGTTGTGAATGAAGGAGTTTGTTAATCTTGAATGCAGGATTGTGTTAGTTATGAATGAAGGAGTGTGTGTTAATCGTGAATGCAGGAGTGTGTTAGTTGTGAATGAAGGAGTTTGTTAATCGTGAATGCAGGAGTGTGTTAGTTGTGAATGAAGGAGTTTGTTAATCGTGAATGCAGGAGTGTGTTGGTTGTGAATGAAGGAGTTTGTTAATCGTGAATGCAGGAGTGTGTTAGTCGTGAATGAAGGAGTTTGTTAATCGTGAATGCAGGAGTGTTTTAGTCGTGAATGAAGGAGTTTGTTATTCGTGAATGCAGGAGTGTGTTAGTCGTGAATGAAGGAGTTTGTTAATCGTGAATGCAGGAGTGTGTTAGTTGTGAATGAAGGAGTTTGTTTATCGTGAATGCAGGAGTGTGTTAGTTGTGAATGAAGGAGTTTGTTAATCGTGAATGCAGGAGTGTGTTAGTCGTGAATGAAGGAGTTTGTTAATCGTGAATGCAGGAGTGTGTTAGTCGTGAATGAAGGAGTTTGTTAATCGTGAATGCAGGAGTGTGTTAGTTGTGAATGAAGGAGTTTGTTAATCGTGAATGCAGGAGTGTGTTAGTTGTGAATGAAGGAGTTTGTTAATCGTGAATGCAGGAGTGTGTTAGTCGTGAATGAAGGAGTTTGTTAATCGTGAATGCAGGAGTGTGTGTTAATCGTGAATGCAGAGAGTGTATTATTGTGAATGCAGGAATGTGTCAGTGGTGAATGCAGAGAGTGTGTTAGTTGTGAATGCAGGAGTGTGTTAGTTGTGAATGAAGGAGTTTGTTAATCGTGAATGCAGGAGTGTGTTAGTTATGAATGCGGGAGTGTGTTAGTCATGAATGCAGAGAGTGTGTTACTTGTGAATGCGGGGTGTGTGTCAGTCGTGAATGCAGGAGTGTGTTAGTTGTGAATGCAGGAGTGTGTGTTAATCGTGAATGCAGGAGTGTGTTAGTTGTGAATGCAGAAGTGTGTTAGTTTTATCACCACCACCACAAAAAAATGTAAAAATTCCCACGCGAAAACGGAAATCCTTGAAATGTGATTGACGTCGAAAACATATAAAATCAAAGCTAAGTGTCATTGTTAAACAATAGGGGACGAGAATTTCAGATTTCCCATAGAATGGAGCCGGAAATTATGACAGTGGTACGCCTGCAGCACGGTGGGTATCAAAGCTACAAATGGGAGTAATACGCAAAAATAAAAATAATAAAAAAATAAAAAATTCAAACAATGGTGTCCTGCTTTTTTAAAACGTTGTAAGCAGATACTGACTTGCTCCGTTCACTCGCCCTATCAAAACATCCGTTTCACAGCTTAGAAATTAACTTCTCTACTTTGCTTGCATCCAAATACCTACTTCCCACTCCATGGTTGGGCGAATTTCGGTTTCGGCGCCAAAATTTGTCATGTGATCATTTTTTAAAAGTGTATTTTGGTTTCCGCCGCAACAGAAAATTAAATCTTGGTTGCTTTTCGGTTGCGACCGATTGTGGTTTAGACTTTCGGACGTTATACCAAAAGTCAGAAATTCACTCAGTCTGTCGGCAATCAGATATTCATTATTGCTCGACGTCTTGTTGTAATGGTATGATATATGACTAATCCTCTGAGACCACTGCTCACAGCTGCATGATAACCTACGTGTCCATATTTCAAAGAATTAAATTACGATTAGGGTTAGGAAAAGGTAAATAGTTTTGGGGGGAAAAAACACCAAACAAACAACAAAGTGAATGGTAATATTTCTATTATTACTTTTCCTTTTTACGTGGGTACTCACAATAGCCCTAAAGTCTACTGAGTTATTTAGCACTTCTTTTGGGAAATCCTACCATCCCCTTTGAGAACCTTTTGTTGATTCCGGCTGTTAAACACCCCCGTCCCTTAGTCGCCTTTCTTTTCTTTCTGTTTTACTTTTTTTGCCTCTTTCTGACACGCACACGGGCGACCGTTGATTTTTAAATGAATATGGTGCATGTTAATTTGACCGAAAACTTGTACGAAAATGTACCTCCAGCAACGAGTGATTGTAGAATGTATGAAATAAACGCTGGGGACTCTAGCACAGCTAACAAGGTACATTCATAGCAAAGGGAGTAAAAATTGTCAACAACAAAAAAAATGCGCCTCCCCCACCCACGGAGGTGCTAGACATTACCATCAAATAGTCCTACTACTGTGCTGGGCATTACCATCAAATAGTCCTACTACTGTGCTGGACATTACCATCAAATAGTCCTACTACTGTGCTAGACTTTACTATCCAATAGCTCTACTATTGTGCTAGACATAACTATCCAATAGTCCTACTACTGTGCTGGACATTACTATAAAATAGTCCTACTACTGTGCTGGACATTACTATAAAATAGTCCTACTACTGTGCTGGACATTACTATAAAATAGTTCTACTACTGTGCTGGACATTACGATCACATAGTCCTACTACTGTGCCGGGCATTACTATCAAATAGTCCTACAACAGCACTCACCATGATGCCCACTAAGCCCCAAAACCCCCCCCCCCCCCCCCAAACCACAACGCACACACGAGCCAAGCCGTCGCGATAAGAGCCTTACGATATTACCGAAACAAACTAACGGGTCCTATTTAGTCTCCCGACCGTTACGGGTTTAAAAGCCGAGGCGATGATAAGAAGGGCCCTGATACGGCTACTATCATGTCGAACACGCTTCGACCCAGCACAAAATATTCACGCCGAAAGGGGAACTGCCCCCCTACTCAATGACCGCATCGGGGAGACGCTGGCTTCATATCCTCTCTATAACAGCCATGGTCAACAAACATTTACAACAAAGAAGTGAATGGCTCCTGGTTGAAACAGAAATTATCTTTAAATTATCTTTATTTGTCTACATTTTAAGATCTCACGTGGGTGGACACGAGCGGTCATCTTAATTGAATTTCATCCACAACGGAAACCACTGTCTAGGAGAGCAGCAAAAACCAACCACTCTTTCATTTATTTTATTTTTTTAATTGAACAAAAACAACATCAACCCATCTGAACACGTGTAGCAGTCTGGTTAAAGACAACCTAACCAAGAGCTCGTATGAGTAAGAGGCGGCTACTGGCGTGCGTGTGGTGTGTGTTAAACCAACCTGAATATTTGCTTTATATTTCATCACAGTCAACGATATTGTTTTAAGTACCAGCACATCCGGGCTTCTACGGTCGATTAGGTAATCGATTACTTTTTTTTTTACCCTTAAACATTTTGGAAACGGCTAATTATTGAGATTATTTGCAAGCAACTGTTCATTTAAAAAAAAAAAATCATTAACACCGTATGATAACCCAAATTTCATAAAACCCCAGTGCATCAGCCACACAGTTACCCCAAACGATAAGCATTATCTACTTGGTTAAACCAGGCGCATCAGTACAGGACTTACCCAATCGGTAACGACTTGCGATGCGGTAATTCAGTGATCTCGATGGGAACCAAACAAGGATATTACCAGAAACAGAACCCACAATTATAAAGAGTTTTTTTTTTCTTCTTCTTTCTTTTCTTTAAGAACCAACTCCTTCGACCCAAGCGACCTCATAAACTAAAACCACCCCTGATTTTTTTTTTTTTTTTTTTTTCCGCCTTTTCCCCCCTTAAAGAGTTTTTTTTTTCTTCTTCTTTCTTTTCTTTAAGAACCAACTCCTTCGACCCAAGCGCCCTCATAAACTAAAACCCCCCCTGATTTTTTTTTTTTTTTTTATTGGCCGGCTGTTCCGCCCTGTGCAGAGTTGGACAGCACTAGCGTCCACGCTGTTTACTGTTTCCAGAACGTTTGCTCTCGCGTCCGCAACACGGCAGTCACGGTTGCCAAACTTGGTCGACTGATAAGAGACGATTAGGTCCAGATTTAGCCAGCTTGAAGAGCCGGAGTCACGCTAGTTGGCCGAGATAACACAGCGTAACCGAAATTGCCTGATAATTTACAAGCTTGGGGACTCAAGCAGAGCTTTCATGGGCTCAATGGTTCTTACGATTTTCCCCATTTTCTCTTGCTTAAAAAAAAAATAAATGATGACGAAAAATATTCCTCGGGGTCTTTTAGCGCAGTGGCCAACATAGACGAGGAACTCACCGAGGTTTATTTTAGTTTTAAAGAGATGCACTTTCGCCCCAATCAATGTTTTGAACTTTAATGTAATGTCAGCGTTTAAAAACCAGATTCGTGTTAGGGGTCGTTCGCAAATTACGTCAGGCAAAAAAAATGACTTTTTCAGACACCCCCCCCTCCCGCCACCGGTCACCAAGTGTCACAAATTCTTTACCGCCCCCCCCCCCACCTTACTGTCAAGTCACGCTTAAAAAATCAAAGCATACTTACAATTTTCATAACTAAACTAAGATTTTATTCTTTAACATTTTCCCCATAATGGATTAAGATGTTCTATTATTAGAAAACTTTGACGTAAAACGCAAAACAACAAAGTCCTCCCCGAGCCGACTTTAAGATGGCCACAACGGTTTTTGTGCCATTTTTCGATATGCGCAGAAGGTGTGCGCGACTGAGTTTACTGTACTCATATTACCTGAGGCAACTTCGACCTCAAATTAATGTTTTTAACTTAAATAGAGTAAAGATTTTTCAAAAATTAAAAAATTTCAGCTTTAAAAAAATATTGAAAAATTTTTTAAAATTGTGAAGTCACAAATTTTTTGACCCCAGCCCTCCCCCCTGACAAAAAGTGTCACAAATTCTCGACCCCACTCCCCACCTGAGGGTGACGTAATTTGCGAACGATCCCTTAGTGAAAGCTAAATTCTGGCAACTGAATTCAGTCTCAGTGTTTAAAGTCTCTAAGTGGTTCAAAGGGCACCATGTTAAAAAGCATGTACATGTCCTGTCCCGTCTATTTTCTCATTGGAAACCCAACATCACCCCCGACCATAGCAAACATATAAGTGGGCCGGGATGAACCAATCAAAAAGAGGCCAAAAAGCTACATTGCATCGATGATAAATTTCACGACGCAGTCTTTGAAGGAAGACTCTGCTTTCCGTATGTGACAATGACATAAAAACAAACAATCATTTCTGATGCAGACAAAGTAATTTCTAGGATCAGGTTTACGCATACACTTTTAGTTATCAATTCAAAACATCGATATAAAACGAATCTGAATTTGTCATGACACGTGGTCTGTTCGCTACACTGCGAACAACGGTATATATATTACACTTGAGAGTCAAAACTAAGTGAGACTACGCATGAGCTCCCTTGAGTATATCAACGATGTTCCTTTTAAACACAGCGCACATTTTTTCACCACGGCTTATCAATCTTATAGCAGTGTTTTAACCTAGTTGACACGGGGGTACATACATCGGTACTTCCCGAAGGTATTGAAAGCATTCAACTTTGGTTAGCTGTCGTCCTACTCCGAGGCCACTGGGCAACACCCTTAAAAAAAAATTTTGCACTTGGGCCTTTTTTTAATTTTTTTAAAAATAAATTTTGTCTGCTAAGAAAGGAATATAACGGAGCCGCAGAAAGTAACGGATTGTTTAAATGTCATCATAGATTAATAATTATTTTTAAAAGACACAAAAAAGACACGCGTCTGTTCCTTCGAAGGGCTATCGAAAACTGTCCAATTTAAGGTTGCATTTAAAGGGCGTTTTTAAAAATGTATTTACAAAAAGGTGAACATGAGCTTAATGATGAGGTGGACATTTTTGCTATACATAGCTACATATTCTGACGTACAGACTTACGAAACACGTAGAAGTCTGACGATGGCTATTCTTAAACACGTAGAAGTCTGACGATGGCTATTCCCAAACACGTAGAAGTCTGACGATGGCTATTCTCAAACACGTAGAAGTCTTGACGATGGCTATTCTCAAACACGTAGAAGTCTGACGCTGGCTATTCTCAAACACGAAGAAGTCTGACGATGGCTATTCTCAAACACGTAGAAGTCTGACGATGGCTATTCTCAAACACGTAGAAGTCTGACGATGGCTATTCTCAAACACGTAGAAGTCTGACGATGGCTATTTTCAAACACGTAGAAGTCTGACGATGGCTATTCCCAAACACGTAGAAGTCTGACGTTGGCTATTCTAAAACATGATGGCATTTGACGATGACTATTCTAAAACATGCAGACGTCTGACGATGACTATTCTAAAACATGCAGACGTCTTGACGATGACTTTCTAAAACATGCAGACGTCTGACGATGACTATTCTAAAACATGCAGACGTCTGACGATGACTATTCTAAAACATGAAGACGTCTGACGATGACTTTCTAAAACATGCAGACGTCTGACGATGACTATTCTAAAACATGCAGACGTCTGACGATGACTATTCTAAAACATGAAGACGTCTGACCATGACTATTCTAAAACATGCAGGCGTCTGACGATGACTATTCTCAAACATGCAGACGTCTGACGATGACTATTCTCAAACATGAAGACGTCTGACGATGACTATTCTAAAACATGCAGACGTCTGACGATGACTATTCTAAAACATGAAGACGTCTGACGATGATTATTCTCAAAAATGAAGACGTCTGACGATGACTATTTCAAACATGAAGCCGTTTGACGCTGACTATTCTCAAACATGCAGACGTTTGACGATGACTATTCTCAAACATGCAGACGTTTGACGATGACTATTCTCAAACATGCAGACGTTTGACGATGACTATTTCAAACATGAAGACGTTTGACGATGACTATTTCAAACATGAAGACGTTTGACGATGACTATTCTCAAACATGCAGACGTTTGACGAGGACTATTTCAAACATGCAGACGTTTGACGATGACTATTCTCAAACATGCAGACGTTTGACGATGACTATTTCAAATATGAAGACGTTTGACGATGACTATTTTCAAACATGCAGACGTCTGACGATGACTATTTCAAACATGCAGTCGTTTTACGATGACTATTCTCAAACATGCAGACGTCTGACGATGACTATTCTCAAACATGAAGACGTCTGACGATGACTATTCTCAAACATGATGACGTCTGACGATGACTATTCTCAGACATGCAGACGTCATACTAGACGAAGATTTGTCACAAATGAGACCGTCATTTTGGATCTGAGCGCCGACAGCACACAGTAATCCAATTGAACTTTATTAGAGGTCAATACACCGTCGTCACTAGTTTATCTCGTTTAATCAGTTCCAGTCTACAATGGTAAGTGAATTTCCGCGAAATAGAATTCTTTATTTATAAATCGAATATTTTTATAGTAAGAGGATGGTAATCCTGTTCACGACCCTCTAAATCAGGTGTCACCAGACTACGGCCCGCGGGGCCCGATCCGGCCCGCGACGTCACTTCATCATGCCCACCGGAGGAATTTGCTTGATAAAACGCATGGAACACAAGACATTGTGATACAATTTAAATATTATGTTATGTACTTCGGTAAAAAAAAAAAATCCAAAAAAATTATTAAAATATTACAGTTATAAAGAGCAAATTTCAAATTTTATAAAATGAAATAGAATCAACTTTACAGCTTAAGGGAGTTTTGAGCTATGATCTTTTTTTTAAAGTGTGAGTTCGTTTAATATTTTATAATATGGACTGCACCTCCACATTATGTGACCTCATTCCGCTGATCGCGTCATGCGCTATAATTCTTGTTGATATAATAATTTTATGTAACTTTTATTTCAGTATTAATCATTAATGCTAAGTATTAAAAGTTAAAATTATAACATTAATTTAACACTAATCTGCAATTATAAATAAAATTATAAATTTTCTAGCTGTGCAATATGTATTATTACATTAAATACGATATCGATTTTTTTTACCAAGTCTAGCGTCAATTATATATATTGTATATAGTCTATATCAGGCATTGTAAGGCAAGGAGTCTCTTAAAAATAATACTGGTTTGGGACTACATATCTTGAATTTTCAACTTTCCCACATGACTAAGTAATTAAAGCTTTCCATGACCAAAGATTAAATAGTTTTTCACACGACACATTGACGACATATATATATATATATATATATATATATATATATATATATATATATATATAGATATATATATAATATATAATATATAATTGCTTCTGGTATGGCTGCTTCCATTTCTCAAACGGCTCTGCTCGTACTCAACATGTTCAACATTAATACCACTGAGTGGGGAAAAAAGCTGTCAAGCAGCAAGCTTCAAGCGTGGCGGTTGAACTCAGGTAAAAAGTTTGAATTATTTCGGAGGCGACTATTATAGTAATCAATAAAGAGCCACATGTATAGTGTCCTTAGGCCTATTGTTTTAAGGTCGGCAGGTAGGGTGTAGGATGGTCTGTGAGTCTATCGCTTTAAGGCCGGCAGGTAGGGTGTAGGACTGACTGTAGGCATCTTGTATAAAGGCCGGCATATACTAAAGAAAATGAAAAGTTAACTTTATAAATATATACACACACAATGCAATGACGTGTATGCATCAAGTAACCGACAACGTCTGCATTTAAAATATAATGCACTGCGTTACAATTATGAAACCCCAAGAAATACAACTCACGACCTATAACTAAGAATAACGTTAAATTAATGATCAAACCGAAGGTAAACAAGTTTTTAAAACAAAATGCAGCAACGAGCCTTGGTGGGGATCGTAAGGCGGCCACACGGATGAAACCGGAACCAATGAGGGAGGCCTGATCGTAGCAGGCCGATCCCTTGACGGGCAAGGCTCTCGCCCCCCATAAACAAAGCCAAGGTCTGACAGAGCAACCTAACGTGTCTGCCAAAAGCCTGCTAACAAGTGAACAATGGCTGAGTTATTGGCCCGGGAAAACAATATGCTCTTTAATGGCTTATGTTCGGTCTCACAGCGGCCTGCGAAAAACAACAACGTTCCTAACTGTGGGGTGGGGGTGGGGAAGTCAGAGTGATCGAAGGAAGTGGTGCACTTTCCTTCAGGACAAAACCAACACAAAAACACACACAAAACCAAACATACACATACACACACACAAGACATACAAACACATACAAAAAACGTTTTTAAAAAAATGATTGTAAGGGAAAAAAGGTCCCTGGAATTTTTAGTCACACAACAAAAGTCACAGGGGAAAAAAGGTCACTGGAATTTTTAGTCACACAATAAAAGTCACAGTGAAAAAAGGTCACTGGAATTTTTAGTCACACAACAAAAGTCACAGGGGAAAAAAGGTCACTGGAATTTTTAGTCACACAACAAAACTCACAGGGAAAAAAGGTCACTGGAATTTTAGTCACACAACAAAAGTCACTGGGAAAAAAGGTCATTGGAATTTTAGTCACACAACAAAAGTCACAGGGAAAAAAGGTCACTGGAATTTTCAGTCACACAATAAAAGTCACAGGGAAAAAAGGTCACTGGAATTTTTAGTCACACAACAAAAGTCACAGGGAAAAAAGTCATTGGAATTTTAGTCACACAACAAAAGTCACTGGGAAAAAAGGTCACTGGAATTTTAGTCACACAACAAAAGGCACTGGGAAAAAAGGTCACTGGAATTTTAGTCACACAACAAAAGTCACAGGGAAAAAAGGTCACTGGAATTTTAGTCACACAACAAAAGTCACTGGGAAAAAAGGTCACTGGAATTTTTAGTCACACAACAAAAGTCACAGGGAAAAAGTCACTGGAATTTTAGTCACACAACAAAAGTCACTGGGAAAAAAGGTCACTGGAATTTTAGTCACACAACAAAAGTCACTGGGAAAAAAGGTCACTGGAATTTTAGTCACACAACAAAAGTCACAGGGAAAAAAGGTCACTGGAATTTTAGTCACACAACAAAAGTCACAGGGAAAAAAGGTCGCTAGAACAACAACAAAAGTCACAGAAAAACTTTTAATGAATCGTAAATTCAGTTAAGTGTCCAATACATGATTATCGTAAAATATGGTATAGTTATAGACTGAATATCAGTCAATGTAAGCAGGCGACGAATCCTTATCAAGAGAAACGGGGTTGTCGTGTATGTTATTTGTATAATATGTACATAGTATAATCACATGTTTACTTTGCCATGATTTATTCATTATTAGTTACATTGCAATGCATGAAGTCAGCAAACTCGAGTATTACAGACTTAATAACCATTATTGGAAGCAAGCGATTACTCAGAGATTGAGCTCTCGCCCAAAAGGGGGCGTCCATTAATTAAGTCAAAAATTTTAAAGCAATTCTTGACCCCCCCCTCCCTGTCAACAACTGTCAAACTTTCAATGACCCCCCCCTCCCTGTCAACAACTGTCAAACTTTCAA
>CAXITT010000054.1:115364-134865 GCA_964033795.1 Lymnaea stagnalis | reverse complement strand
CCCCCCCCCCCGTCAACAACTGTTCTTAATTTTGTTTGTGGATGTGGGTGATTGTGATTTAAAAGAATCTGCCTCTGATCTCTCCGACACATCTCACATAGTAAAGGAATCAAAGGACAACAAGGCGCACCGTAACTGTGTTACTAGTGTAGAGATAACCCTTTCCAGACAAAGCATCAATGACCTCAATGTGCTCAGAGTGAACCTGGGCAGAAAGATTTAAAGAAAACCAACATTTGTTCCCCAATCTTGTTAGAATTTACCAGCATGGTCCTCCGACTTTTATAAAAAGAATTCAAGTGTATATATATTTTTTTTTACAATGTTTCACCTTCAGGCTTATTTATGCATTTATTGATGTGATATTCATTGTATAAATGCGTCAGATTTTCACCATTTATTATCTTCCTGAGGACCCCACTCCCCCCCTCCTCCTTTTAGACAAAACGTATGAATTTTTTTTTTTTCATGTGCCTTTCCCCTGGCAAAACGTGTGACGCTTGTTTCCGCTCACCATCACCACTCCCCCGTCACAGAAGAAACAGGCACCACTACGGGCATCTCAATGTTATGACCCAGTTAAACACGCACCCCACGGTGGCGACCCCCGCACCGCAGTCCCATATTTAAATTGAACTGAGGTTGGGTTCAAAGTCATAGAAGCTTCTCCGACCCCTGAATTCAAAATAATTAAGTAGCCTCGGCTCTAAGACTTCTTGAATGAGAGCAGTAAGCACCGAGGACAGTATTAACAGTAAGAAGGATAAGTACTGGGAGCAGTTAGCATTAAGAGCATTATGCTAACAACGAGAGCGTAAACAAGAGAGACCAGTGGGCAGGTGTACACAGTTGAAAATTCTTCGGACCAGAAGTCCCCATTCACATCATTTTATTCAGCCCCACCCACCCCCCAAATTTAAATATCAATATTATTTTGTTTAAAATAAATAAAAACAAATATATAAGATCGAATTATTTAAAATTCATATTTCTTTAATATTATAATTATAAACTTCACAGGGTAGCCGTGCCTATAATCAGACGTAATGTTTCGATTTTTGCAACATTAAAAAGAATGCACAAACCATGTATATGCAGTTGTTGCAGCCCGTGGGCCTGTTTGTTTTTCTTCATAAACTACACAATTTCAAGCACATTCAATGTGTTTTAAGTATTGAGCATCGATTTGTGGGTATTCAATAAAACGTTTGAATTTAATTATGTTCAATCTGGAAGACAAACGTACATTATTCATATTGTTTTTCCCTAGTCTATTGTTAAATATTTTTGAATGAGTTTTAATCACATTTCTATTATTTTTTTTGCTGCATTTTGTAAAAGAAAAAAAAATTATAACAAAATAAATACATTCAAGCAATAAAATAATTAAAGTTGCACAGCTTTAGATTTCAGAAATCAAGAAACACTTTGATGTAAGCCAATCCAGACAAGTACTGTTAAAACATAATTCCACTTAATTTTCTTCCCAAAATGGATGAACTCCAAGAGGCTCATTTGCAGCGAGTGTTGTGTTGTGCGATAGTCGGACCGCACCGAACAGTTCTATAAGATAAAAATCCTAGCAGTATGTACATTTTAGCACTCACAAATGAAATAGAATCCCGACTTTCCACTTGCAACCACCCGATCCCTCCATAACACAAAATAAACAGAGAAACCAACAAGTCAATGATACCAACCAACAAACAACACACTTTTGGTGACTCAGAAGACAAGTTACCGTACCCGCCAAGTCTCAATAAGTGAATCTCTTTAACACAATTGGCCTTTTACCACTCATTCCGAAACCTGTGAGCAGAATCAAACAGTTTGCAAACGACCGTCTTAATCTGATGGGATGACAACGGCATTCTCTCGGGCCTCCACCAACCTCGACGGTTATGAAAGGCGGCCATTAAATGACCGGTGACGGGGCAGAAGGTTTAACACGACATGGAGTTAGGGACCCCAGACTTGTCCAGGGTTTATTTAGCTAATCAAGTGACCATGACACGCTTCACTGCCCATGGCAGATGTCCGGGGCCCTGTCAAGGCATTTGACAGCTTCGCGGTTTAATGGGGCGAGATAATTTAGTGAGGGAGGCGGTGAGGTCATGTGACTCTATGATGTATCCAATGGTACATCAAGATTAGAGGACAATTTGTCAGGTGACCATCCAAGTACATCAAGTTTAGAAGGTATTCAGGTGACTGACTATCCCATGGCCCATGGTACATCAAGACTAAAGGATATCTTTTCAGGATTCGTGATTAGGAGAAATTTAGTATTTTAGAGGCCAGAGGGGAAAAAACAAAACAAGGAAAGAAAAAGGACACAAACCCGACGACCATCCCTTTGGTCAATCTAGGAATGTCATTTAAATAGCCTAAGTTGACAGACAGAAATATGCAGCTAAATCAAGCAATGACATTTAAATACCCTAAGTTGAAAGAAAGAATTATGCAGCTAAATCTAGGAATAACATTCAAATACCCAAAGTTGACAGAAAGAATTATGCAGCTAAATCTAGCAATGACATTTAAATACCCTAAGTTGAAAGAAAGAATTATGCAGTTAAATCTAGCAATGACATTTAAATACCCTAAGTTGAAAGAAAGACTTGTGCAGCTAAATCTAGGAATGACATTTAAATACCCAAAGTTGAAAGAAAGAATTATGCAGCTAAATCTAGCAATGACATTTAAATACCCTAAGTTGAAAGAAAGAATTATGCAGCTAAATCTAGCAATGACATTTAAATACCCTAAGTTGAAAGAAAGACTTGTGCAGCTAAATCTAGGAATGACATTTAAATACCCAAAGTTGAAAGAAAGAATTATGCAGCTAAATCTAGCAATGACATTTAAATACCCTAAGTTGAAAGAAAGACTTATGCAGCTAAATCTAGGAATGACATTTAAATACAAAAAGTTGAAAGAAAGAATTATGCAGCTAAATCTAGCAATGACATTTAAATACCCTAAGTTGAAAGAAAGAATTATGCAGCTAAATCTAGGAATGACATTTAAATACCCAAAGTTGAAAGAAAGAATTATGCAGCTAAATCTAGGAATGACACCTAAATACCCTAAGTTGACAGAAAGAATTATGCAGCTTAATCTATGAATTACATTTAAATACCCTAAGTTGACAGAAAGAATTATGCAGCTAAATATTACGGTTGAGGAAATGTTACAACACAGTTTAACGACATTGATCGGTATAACTACGGACATTTCTGCACACCGCTGCTCAAGCTCATGGTAAGAGCACGCTTGTCTTCCTTATTATTTTAACGATGCTTCACTTTAAATCCTTTACATTCGAGTCGCTTTTGTTCGGACGGCCAACTGACCCACGTCCCGTCAGCCTATCGGGCTGAAACTTGGCACACAGACTCGTTGCCGATGACAACACATTCTATCAAATTGTTTAAGGGGAAGATGAAGGAAATATGATTTCACGAAATAAAATTCCCAACAACTGCGCTAAATGAAATTCCTTTTTTTTTTTCTTTTTTTTTTAAACATCGCAAGTGCGTTTGGTGCGTAATATTTTATTTTGTTTTTCTGAAATAGTTGTTGAAATTAATCTGCGGTGTAAAAGCGGGTGGGACGTTATAATAGTAATAGTTCAGGGACGATGAGGGAGGAGCATACATTGGGATCCTTATAAAGTGCAATTCTCGTATGTATGTTTTGTCAAATGTTTATCCCAACCCCTACTGCTCGCTATTATATTTTATATGTAATTAATGAACGGTTTCTTACCTTTTGTTCAAAGCAACGCTGTAACATTCAAATTCTCTTACCTGGCACGTAAAGGATAAGAAGTGTTCTTTCCCCTCGTGTCTGGATGACAGAGAAGATGGGGATCTCGGCTCGGCCATTAACTATTTCCAACGTGTCGAGATTTGCCGAATGAAGTGAAGCAAGTTATTTACTATTTTTGGTCGAAATGCCAAAATTTCGTGTATTTCCGTACCCATAACTGAAATATCCCATATAAATATTTATAATTACAGCCGAACCATTAAAACAACAACATAGCCAAGGAACCAATGGACCACAGCGTGCACAAACTCTATACGCTTAACGGGGATCTCCCTTGTTAAACTACGGAGCAGCTCACTTCGAATTTCTATAAACAGGGTGATCATTATTGCAGAAAACAGAAATATCGGTTCAGTGATTCGTTTCGTTTGAATAAACTCGTTTATTTTACGCATCATTGAATCGTGCTCTATCTAACAGCGGTCTTATAAATGTCAAGGAAGGTCACAGTGATAAAGCAAGCACTCGCACGGAGCGATGCGATATACCACGAAAGGATCGAAATTCCCCCCCACCCCCCCCCCAATCCAACACACACAACAATACGTTGGAATATCTTTTACTGACAGGTTATTCTAATATATCGATCCATATTATTTTGAAAGAATGACAATGTTTGCGATATACCACGAAAGGATCGAAATTCCCCCCCCCCCCCCCCCCCAATCCAACACACACAACAATACGTTGGAATATCTTTTACTGACAGGTTATTCTAATATATCGATCCATATTATTTTGAAAGAATGACAATGTATTCGGGTGGGGAGGGGCAGAGAGAGAATACGCGAGAAACCAACATATTTCCCTCCTTAAGTTACTCCCCCCCCCCCGACACACACACTCACACGGTTACAATCTAGTGGAAAACCCTTGTACTTCACTCCAGCCAGACACTAAACTCACAATCTGATCAACTACGCGCTGACAAGGGGAGGGGTGGCGCGGAAGCCTTCAATTATCTTAGTGTCTCCTTTTCATATACGACTCGATCGACTATTTTGGGATCGACACATTCCCGATCGCCTTGTTGCAACCCTTGAAAACATCGCTACTTTTCGGCTGAAGTGGCTTACGAGCCCCCAAAACGTATTGAAGAGAAGATGACTTTTATTTCCATGGTAAAGTAATTACACCAGGACTTAAGGAATTTATATTGATTTCTTTCAGTAAAAACAGTCAGTAGCTTATGGTCGGGTCGTTAAGGGCGCTGGGACCTCGTGAACTCACGGGAGTGGGTGTTTAAAATAGGTCAGCAAAGTTAACAGCTTTTAAAATTTAAAAAAAAACAACAACAACACGAACTTTATCGAGCGCTTTACAAAAAAACAACAACAAAAAAAACAACAATTATTGTGAAAGAAACAAGGATTGCTTGAGGGTCGTCGCGGCTCTGTTTTGTTTACAGATGCTGCAAGGTTGATTTGATTTTAACTGGTGCGAGTGATTCCTGTCCCCGGAACAATAAAGTAAATAGTCTGAGGGAAAAATAAAATTAAGAGTCGCTGACATTACTCCTGTGTAGTCCCTCCCTGGAAGAAGGCAAGAACTCGCAGGACTACTACTAATGCCAGGAGTTAAGAGTCGTGTAGGACGGCGAGGAATCGTATACAAGTTCAGCCGACTTCCGCAGCCATGCCTAAATGACACTCTCAGCTGTAACAGCAACAACAACAGCAGAAGCAACAACAAGGCGGGGTGATTTATAATAGACCCCCCCCCCCCTTTTCCAAAAGGGGGTTTTGAGGTGGGCTTTTTTTTTTTAAATTTTAATTTTTAATCTTCGATTCTATACGAGGCACTGCTTTCAAGTCGTGTCAACAAGAGTGGGGAAAGATATGTTTGGGTTTGAAATGAAAAGACAGGACAGCTCAAAGGATGATTCGGCTGGATGCTTTCTTCAGTAGACAAGAAAAACAAGAAACAAGATAATTAGAAATAAAATACGTATTAGAAAATCTCAATAAGGTGAATGAAATCAATGTTAATCTAATGTTTAGAACCGGAAGAGCTCTATTTTTAGAACCGGAAGAGCTCTATTTTTAGAACCGGAAGAGCTCTGTTTTTTTAAAATCAGGAATAGCTCTATTTTTAGAACAGGAAGAGCTGTATTTTTAGAGCAGGAAATTCAGTATATTTTTTTTATTTTTGATATGGGCACCATAAATAATAATCCTTAATAAAATATTTATAAGTGCTGGCCCTAGAACCTACCATAGGTTTGGTTTTCTTTGTGATCTGCATACATTGTGTTCATAAATATTTATATACGAATACACGCGTATAAAGGAATTTATTCATGTTAACTAACAAGCGTAATTTATCAAATTGTAGGAAGCGAACACCATAAGTAGTTGTTTTTTTAAATTTAAAGACGGAACATTAAAGTGTGTCATAAAGTCCCATAGCGATTGTACACTCATTCAAAGCTGTACACTCATTCGGTGTTGTACACTCATTCAGTGCTGTACACTAATTCAGTGTTGTACACATATTCAGTGATGTACACTCATTCAGTGCTGAACGCCCATTCGGTGTTGTAGGCTCATTCAGTGCTGTACACCATTCAGTATGGTACACATATCCAGTGTTGCACACGATAACGATTTAATAAAGGCATCGCGTTTATATGATCCCCCCCCCCCCGGAAACAAATGTATCTTCAAGACCTGGGGGAAGCTATCGATCCGAACTCTGAACCCTTTTTCACCTGAGTTTGATAGATTAGTGCTGTACACCATTCCGTATGGTACACATATCCAGTGTTGCACACGATAACGATTTAATAAAGGCATCGCGTTTATATGATCCCCCCCCCCCCGGAAACAAATGTATCTTCAAGACATGGGGGAAGCTATCGATCCGAACTCTGAAACCTTTCTCACCTGAGTTTGATAGATCAAGTGCTGGACCAGGTTAAACGTTAGTTTAGTGTCCCATTACTGCCGAGTTCAAGGCACAATTATGTTAGCTACATGCAAGTTTCCGTGGGCACGCATTTTACACATTATTCGGCTTCCGCTGTTGTCCGAGCATTTGTCAAAGTTGAAGGCGGTGAAAAATTAACTCTTAGCGGCAGCAGGCGAGACCAGCTTCGCAGCTTGTTCCCGTGTCTTAACAAATACAAGTGTGTCGCAAGAAATAACACCATCCACGGATCATCTAAAAAAAAATATCAAGTATACAAATGGTTAACTTTAAAAAAAAAATGAAAAAAAAAAAAAAAAAAAAAAAAAAAAAAAAAAAAAAAAAAAAAAAAAAACGGATCATCTAAAAAAAAATATCAAGTATACAAATGGTTAACTTTAAAAAAAAAATGAAAAAAAAAAAAAAAGACAACTGAAAGAAAAACAAAAAACAAACAGTACATGCCGTATTCATTACTGAAAGCACCCCCTCCCCCAACCACATACCATTCCCACCACATACCATTCCCACCACATACCATTCCCACCACGCACCATTCCCACCACGTACCATTCCCATCACGCACCATTCCCACCACGTACCATTCCCATCACGCACCATTCCCAACACGCACCATTCCCACCACGCACCATTGCCACCACGCACCATTCCCACCTCACATACCATTCCCACCACGCACCATTCCCACCACGTACCATTCCCATCACGCACCATTCCCACCACGTACCATTCCCATCACGCACCATTCCCACCACGCACCATTCCCACCACGCACCATTGCCACCACGCACCATTCCCACCACGCACCATTCCCACCACGCACCATTCCCACCACGTACCATTCCCATCACGTACCATTCCCATCACATACCACATGCACAAAAAATAATAAAAACCAATATCGTTACATTGATGGTGTGGTTAAAAAAAAAAGGTAAGTAAAACCTGACATGATGGATACACGGGGACAGCGATGAACACTTTAACATGCTCATTGTGAACATTCCCATGCTCAAGTGTGGGGTATTCTTAATTTGCTTGTATAGCGTGCTGTCGTTTCGTATCGTATCTCCCACTTCTCCGAAATAAATACATTTTAGAAACGTTTCCACACGTTGGTATGATTTAGAGTGGTTGAGAGCCCCTGGAATCAAACACCGGGGACACGGCAAGAGGAGACTGACCAGATACTGAGACGCAAACAGTTACGTGGCCAACACGTCAGTCTCTATTTGTCACTGCGGGGCGTACGGCCGCGGGTCATAAGGTCACAAGTGACAAAGTTAAAAATAGATTTACGGTTGGGGGAGGGGGGTAGGACGACGGCTTGACGCTGTTGGAAGGAAGTGAGCCTGAATCGCAAAGGAGAAAAGAAGATTCCCAACAACAGAAATCAATAGAAGCCATTGGTCCTTGAGCTGTCTTAGGGACGACGGATTTCTTACACGGGCCAAAGCAGTGACAGGCACACACACGTACACACACGCTGGGTGAGCACACGTAGAGACCATTCACACACGTAGAGCCCATTCTAGGTGAGCACACGCAGAGCCCATCATGGGTGAGCACACGTAGAGCCCAGAATGGTGTGTACAACAGGGTGGCGGCCATCAAAGCACCAAATGTCTAGAACCAGGTAAGACCCCCGGTCTCAGTGGACTTCTCTAAAGGTATTGGACTCCGTAGTTAGTTGAGAATTAAAAAGGATAATCCATTTTCAGTAGAGATTATAGCTAAAATGAGCTGCACGTTTACTGTTACATACCATTTAACACTCAATTTGCACAGTGTTTGACAATGATGATAAATTTGTTTAAATATATTAAATGCAGGTAATGCTGTATATATTATTATATGGATTACGGGGAATATTCAAATATTAGTATAACCAGAGCCGTTCTTAGGAGTTTGGGGGCCCTAAGCATAGAGCGTATTTTGGAGGTCCCGGAAGTGGGGATCCGGGGGTGGAGCTCCCTCGAGCTGAGGAGAAAACACGACCCACCACTGCGGCACCTCCATTCTGGCTTCATCAATGTTTCCTCTTTGCTCGCGTATAACCACTAACCATATTGATAATTCCGCCACTAGAGAAAATGTGTACTTCTGAAATATATGGACATGCAGGTGGTAGTGGGGCCCTAGGCGGTTGCCTAGTTTACCTATATGCCTCAGAATGGCTCTGGGGGCACTTATTTCATTATTTTGAGGAAGGAGATCGCCCCCGGGTATCAATAATTTGTGTGTGCATCATTGCTATATCCCTTAGGTGTTAAGCAGCCCTACGCGGGGGATCCAGGGGGACGGAGCCCCCCCCCCCCCCCCAGCTCCACGAAAATGCGTGAAAATTAGACAAAGGAGACGTTTTCCTGTAACGTTGCGAGGTCACCTCGCTGCGTCTCTTGTTCGCCCCCTCGGAGTAGTTAGCTGCTAAAATTTAGCCAGTTGGAACTGTTTCCACTGGGCACCACGTGGCGGTATGTAACTATGCCCAGCCCGGGGGAACGAGGGCGCCTCACGGGGGCCCCCTCACGTTCGGGGCCCTACACGGATGCGTAGTCAGCGTATGCCTAAGAACGGGCCTGGTATAACCGGTTCCAGAAACAGTGTTAGTACTCATCTGATTCTCAAATAATTGGCACGTGCACATGGACCAGGAAAATTATTCGCTGATCCTCAAAACGTTTTATTTATTTTTTTATTTTAAAAAGGACCTTCGTGGGCAGAGAGATGTAGACTTGCCCTATGACGCAGTCAGAAGTCGTCACTGTTCAGCGCACATGTTACATCGGAGGCTGGACTCACCCAAGTGACAAAGCAATAGTTGACAGGCGAAGTTATCACCCCGGCAACCAGTGTCGTGCATGTGTCTGTTAGTTCATCTGTAGACAATCATATAATTGATTCCGGTGTATAAATGTTTATGACCCCTTTTGTTCATCGAAATGAGAAACCATCTTATTAGCTCAAATGGTCCAAAGGTATGAGGAACCATCTTATAGCACTAATGGTCCAAACGTATGAGGAACCATCTTATAGCTCTAATGGTCCAAACGTATGAGGAACCATCTTATAGCTCTAATGATCCAAACGTATGAGGAACCATCTTATTAGCTCAAATGGTCCAAAGGTATGAGGAACCATCTTATTTGCTCTAATGGTCAAACATATGAAGAACCATCTCATTAGCTCAAATGGTCCAAAGGTATGAGAAACGCATCTTATTAGCTCAAATGGTCCAAAGGTATGAGGAACCATCTTATTAGCTCAAATGGTCCAAAGGTATGAGGAACCATCTTATTTGCTCTAATGGTCCAAAGGTATGAGGAACCATCTTATTTGCTCAAATGGTCCAAAGGTATGAGGAACCATCTTATTTGCTCAAATGGTCCAAAGGTATGAGAACCCATCTTATTAGCTCTAATGGTCCAAGGGGTTACCTGTCAGTTGCTCTTCTCCTCTACCGGCGGCGTCTCTGGGAACATGCGGCTGTCCTGGATTTGGCAATCACATAAAATGGGCCCCCAATAAACGCAGGGCCAGACAGAGGCCTTTAAGAGGTTTGAAAATATCCATCAAATGGATAAATAGGGCTGTCATAACATCCATCAAAAGGATAAATAAGGCTGTAATAACATCCATCAAAAGGATAAATAAGGCTGTCATAACATCCAACAAAAGGATAAATAGGGCTGTCATAACATCCAACAAAAGGATAAATAAGGCTGTCATAACATCCAACAAAAGGATTATAGGGCTGTCATAACATCCATCAAAAGAATAAATAGGGCTGTAATAACATCCATCAAAAGGATAAATAAGGCTGTAAAAACATCCAACAAAAGGATAAATAAGGCTGTCATAACATCCAACAAAAGGATTATAGGGCTGTCATAACATCCATCAAAGGAATAAATAGGGGCTGTCATAACATCCAACAAAAGGATTAATAGGGCTGTCATAACATGCATAAAAGGAATAAATAGGGCTGTTATAACATCCATAAAAAGGATAAATAGGGATGTCACAACATCCAACAAAAGGATTAATAGGGCTGTAATAACATACATCAAAAAGATAAATAGGGCTGTAATAACATTCATCAAAAAGATAAATAGGGCTGTCATAACATGTATCAAAAGAATAAATAGGGCTGTCATAACATCCATCAAAAGGATAAATAGGGCAGTCACAACATCCAACAAAGGGATTAATAGGGCTGTAATAACATCCATCAAAAGGATAAAAAGGGCTGTCATAACATGCATTAAAGGGATAAATAAGGTTGTCACAATATCCATCAAAAGGATAAATAGGGCTGTCATAATACCCATCAAAAGGATAAATAGGGCTGTCATAATACCCATCAAAAGGATAAATAGGGCTGTCACATCATCCAACAAAAGGATTAATAGAGCTGTAATAACATCCATCAAAAGGGTAAATAGGCATGCCACAACATCCATCAACAGGATAAAGCGATCTGTCATAACATCCATCAAAAGGGTAAACAGGTCGTCCATAATAACACTGACCACGAATAGCAGAGGATGATATTTGAAAGCCTCTTAAGTCCAGATTGATCGTTGCCACTCTAGCGGTGACCAACCTGTTAACTTAATACGGTAAAAAGTGTACGTTTCATAGCAAGTTTTTTGGTGCGTAAATCAAATCAATTTCAATAGAGGTCACCACTATGTTTTACATTGTCGTACAACAGAGCAACAGCACTACGAAACGGGTTTTTTAAATTTTTTTAAAACAGATAATGTTGTCTCCAGGAGATAAATTTAGTTGAGCCATGAGAAATTTTTTTGGTTAAAATATTTTTACCGTGTTTCAGACTCTACAATGTGTTGTAACGCAGCAACCTGTTTTTATAAGCCACAATATGTTGTATACACAGCAACCTGTTTTATACTCCACAAAGTGTCGTATACACAGCAACCTGTTTTATACTCATCTACGTATTGTATACGCAGAAACCTGTTTTATACGCCACAACGTGTTGTAACCACAGAAACCTGTTTCATACTCCACAACGTGTTTATAAACAGCAACCTGTTTTATACCCCATAACATGGTTTATAATATGCAACGTGCTTTATACTCTACAACGCGTTTACGTCAACACATTAAATGTCATTTGAGTACAATGACCTGGGCATGGCAATAAGTTAGTATAAGGCGACTGGAAACATTTAGTACGACATCCCATAGACTTTAGTGTAACAAGTTTAACTTCGACACTGAATATGGCGTCCCGAAAGAATAAGTTATATAAGAACTTTTCATGTAGATTTACCACAAAAAAAAAAAAAAAAAAAAAAAAAAAAAAAAAACAACAAAAAAAAAACATCTCTATTTTATATTCGTAATATTCTCTCACACACATGTGTCATTTTACTACTAACATTTTTTTTACAGCAGCGGTTAATATATATATATATATATATATATATATATATATATATAGTTGATTCCAAGTCCACATATCTCCCCAGCCGTTTTTCAGGGAGTACCTCGTACATTTGATTGCAGCAACCTGGAGACTAACAATGAAATCAATGGAGTAATTGGACTTTTGGGGTGTGTGTGTGGGGAATGGGAGCGGGGGGTAACATTCTTGAGCCTTGACACAAGATGCCTGAAGTACCATTAAATCGATAACTCGTCTCCTCACGCCCTACACCTCTTGCTTTCCTTCTTTTCAGTTCTTGGGTTGGTCCTTTCTTTCTCTCTCTCTCTCTCTCTCTCCCCCGGTCAATCCTGTCACTGGTATCTCCAGTTATCCTTGGTATCTCCAGTCACCCTTGGTATCTCCAATCAATCAACTTCCTTCAACTCTCAGTCAATACATCCCTTGGCATCTTCATTCAATCCACTTTCTTCAACTCCAAGTCATAACATCGTTTGGTATCTCCAGTCAATCCACTTCCTTCAACTCTCAGTCAATACATCCCTTGGCATCTTCATTCAATCCACTTTCTTCAACTCCCAAGTCATAACATCGTTTGGTATCTCCAATCAATCCACTTCCTTCAACTCTCAGTCAATACATCTCTTGGCATCTTCATTCAATCCACTTTCTTCAACTCCAAGTCATAACATCGTTTGGTATCTCCAGTCAATCCACTTCCTTCAACTCTCAGTCAATACATCCCTTGGCATCTTCATTCAATCCACTTTCTTCAACTCCCAAGTCATAACATCGTTTGGTATCTCCAGTCAATCCACTTCCTTCAACTCTCAGTCAATACATCCCTTGGCATCTTCATTCAATCCACTTTCTTCAACTCCAAGTCATAACATCGTTTGGTATCTCCAGTCAATCCACTTCCTTCAACTTTCAGTCCATCCGACATTTTATAATATGTAGTATAATCTTTCCATCTGATGGGCCAACATTTTATAATATGTATTATAATCTTTCCATCTGATGGGCCAACATTTTATAATATGTATTATAATCTTTCCATCTGATGGGCCAACATTTTATAATATGTATTATAATCTTTCCATCTGATGGGCCAGTGTTTTTTTCTCCGTATTATCCCTGTACCATCATCATTAACTTTCAATATTTCCTCTCTAGCAATGCACTTCCCTCGAAACAATCTAGTCTTCTGGACCATCTCTCCAGGAGCCATGTTACAAATACTGACCTATACAAAAACTATTTGAGATGTCCCAATCACCATGGATAAGGCAAGAAGTAGGAAAGAAAACAAGATTTAGCCGATTAATTAGTGGGTCAAGAACAGAGCGCCATTAACAGATCCAGTGAAAGAGAATTTCTTACACTTAAACATAAAACAACCAAACAACAAAAAACAACTAAAGATTATAGAGAGGGATATTTCTACACATCTTACTCTCACCAGGGAGGACTATGAAGTGTCAAAATGTGTGGTCAGTAAAAAAAAAATCACCAAACGAACCGCTTGGAAATGATAAAATAATAAGAGTGCTAAAATAATAGCTTAGGGGTCGTTCATAAATTACGTCACGCAAAAAATGCCCTTTTTAGCCCCACCTCCCCGTCACGAAGTGTCACAAATTCTTTACCCCCACCCTCACATACATAAAATTTTCATAACTAAAGTAAGATTTTAATTTATTCTTTAACATTTTCCCATAATGTTTTAAGATGTTGTCTTATTCGAAAACAGTGACGCGAAATAACGAAGTCCCCTACAAGCCGAATGTAAAATGGCCACAATAGTTTTTGTGTCATTTTTCGATATGATCAAAAGCTGTGAGCGACTTAGTTTCATAGCACCTATTACACCTGAGGAAATTTCGACCTCAAATTAACGTTTTTAAAATTACGAAATTTAATTATTATTTTTCAAAATTAGAAAATTGTTAGATGTATAAAAATTAAACGTGACGTCACACATTTTTTGACCACCCCCCCCCTCCCCTTGTCACAAAATTTCACAAATTCTCGACCCCCTTCTCTCCCCTGAGCGTGACGTAATTTGCGAACGACCCCTATTGCATAAAAACACTGTTTTCCCAGAAAATGAATTTCACCAGCTCAAGCAGTTGCGCGATTTTTTTTTATTTAGAAAAAGGAGTGGGGGTGTGTAAAAGAAAAATAAAATTATACTATTTTAAAACACTTTCAGGTATCTAGATCTCTGTAATAAAATTGAATATTTATAGTTGAAAAATCCAATTTGATCGAAATGTTTGCAAATTTACTGAGTGATAAAAAGGAGTCATTTACGTTTTGAGAACAAACCTCTGATGTACACATCAACACAATATCCTAACAACGATCTTCCCTTTTTGTCACCCTCTGGTGCTTGCTACATCAAACACTATTATTACATCCCAAAACAGGTTGCAGCAATCGGATATAGAAAAAAAAAATATGCAAGGAAGTCCGATTCCCAGAAAGGTTTGGAACAAATACAACGGGTTTACCCTGATCGTGCTCAGCACCAACACAGTGAGGTCAGATGTCAGCGAGCGTCTAAATATAGACGAGCGAACACCCCCCCCCCCCCCCCGCAAGTCCGTGGCTTTAAACCGTGAGCGGATGCTTGTTATCCATTGCTGTATACAAATAATGTTCAATAATCTAAAAACAGATCGATGACAGCCTCGTCCCAGTGAACAGAGCGCGACAACTCGAGCGTGCCACTGCAACTCATTGTTGCATTATTTTGGAGATGACGACTTCATTCCTTCATCTTACATAGTCACGATATAGTCACTACTTCATTCATTCATCGTACCAAGTCACGAAATAGTCACTACTTCAGTACATAGTCACGAAATAGTCACTATTTCATTCATTCATCGAACATAGTCACGAAATAGTCACTACTTCATTCATTCATCGTACATAGTCACGAAATAGTCACTATTTCATTCATTCATCGAACATAGTCACGAAATAGTCACTACTTCATTCATTCATCGTACATAGTCACGAAATAGTCACTACTTCATTCATTCATCGAACATAGTCACGAAATAGTCACTACTTCAGTCATTCATCGTACATAGTCACAAAATCGGCAGCAGTTGTTTTTGAATGGCCCAGTCCCCTTAATCCAGTGGTTTTCAACCTTCTTAATGCCGCAAACCTTTAAACCAGTTCCTCATGTTGTGGTGACCCCCAACCATAACATTATTTTCGTCGCTACTTCAGAAATACGTGTTTTCAGATAGTCAGGCGACCCCAATGCTAGGGTCGTTCGACCCCCAAAGGGGTAGCAACCCACAGAGTGAGAACCGCTGACTTAATCCTTTCGAGCCGTTAATAAAAAAAAAAAAGATTATTATTTTTGTTTTACATTTATACTTTATACTCATAGTTTAATATGTGATACAAATTAAGAGTTTACCATCTGATGACACACTAGAACACATATGGCCTTTTCCTTTGGTCAGTTTCCTTTTAAGAGTACAAATTCATTACCCGCCTGTCAAAATTTAATGAAAAGTTGAACTCTTAAGAGACTTTGTTAAGTGAAACACGGATCCAATGTGATTTTTGTTTCGTTTTCAAAAACTGAATCAAAATTTTAACACGGTACATTCTAATCACGTGGTATTTTAACGCCTAAATGTATCTTATTAGATCACCGAGCTTTGAGATCTTCCACGACACTGCGTCGCATGGAAACATCTCTGCTCTATCTGTCTATTATTATAGAACTAGGTGGAACACTTCCAGGAACTCATCACGACTTCCTCCGACAGTTGCTGCGAATTGACCGGACAGTGCTGGGTATAATCCCAAGAAGACAACAAAAAGGAGGAGGGGGGTCAAGGGGGTGTTGATTGACTGAAAACACACACACGGACGCACACACACAAAAGCACACGCCAGCTACAAGTAGGAGCAAGCCGTCTTGCTTCACCATTATCCCCGCCTGAAGGAGCACGTGAACAAAATAAGGGAAAACTTGCGAGATTGGGGCCCAGGAGAGAGTAGGGGGGGGGGGGGGGGGAAGGGAACACAGCAGGAAACACAAGTAGGCCATACATTAAAGGCGCCCAGCTAATTAAAAAACGATTTGCTGTCTATTTTAAAACAGAAGAGAACGCCTAGTGGCTGAAAGAAAAGGTGGGAACTCAATACATACAAAATTACCAGTTGAACAATCACGTGTGAAGGTATTTCAGTTCCCTTTTCAATTTAAAAAAAAATAATAAAAAGAGATTTTAAAAAAAAAAAATTAAAAAAAAAAAAAAAAAGACACAACACCATAAAAAAAAAAAAAAAAAAAAAAAAAAAAAAAAAAAAAAAAAAAATACCCCACCCCTAAAAAAAAAAAGTGTGGGGGGGGTGTGAAAATAAAAATATATATATATATATATATATATATATATATATATATATATATCTGGTTTTCATAACTTATATTTCTCAGGTTCGGCAGAAAACTTCTAGCTATAAGGTAACAAAATAGAAAGTTAACATAAAAAAACAACAAAAGAAAACAACTGGATCGCCTGTGTTTAGAGGAAGGAATTATTTATCTTTTCATGAGCTCAAAAAAAAAAAAAAATTTAAAAAAAATGGGGGGGGGGGAAAAAAAAAAAAAAAAAAATTTAAAAAAAAGGGGGGGGGGGGATAATAAAGCAAATAAACACGAAGTATTGTCACCTATCAGTAATAATATTCGTCAACTAACGGAAGATAAGTGTTGGGAGCTGAACCGGGAAGAAAGGGGAAGGCAAGGAAGAAAGAGAGAGAGAGACAGAAGAAAAAAAGGTTGATTTGATTGGACATGTTCGTTGAAGCATGGCTGCGGGCAGAGCCGTGAAGCAACGGGTCCAATGCACACGAGTGAGTTCCCCGTGCTAATGAGGCCGGGCTCTCCCCGCGATGCCCTCAAGGGGACGGAACGCTAGCAGATTGGATTGGATACAGGTTCCGAACCACCGAAGCCCCGGATGCTGGAAACTCCTCCACGTTAAACCGATTTGCTTGCCAGCATCGCTCCCAGCTCTGGCAAAAAACTCTACGCCGGCACTGTAATGGTTTCACTGGAACTGCCAGTTTAGTTTTTAACTTCAAAAAAACATTTAAATTTAAAAAAACAAAAAAAAACAAAACAAAAGCGGCCAGACATTTCACGAAATCAACGGGACAAGCTTACAAGCGTTATTTCCAAATGCTCCGACCACTCACAACCCATACCCCCCCCCCACCTCTCCCCATAGGGACTCCTGGACAACCCATCCAAGTATCCAAACTTTCAATGCTGATTTTTAAACTTGTTTTTTTGGAGACCACAAACGTTTTAATGTCGGGGTTCTGACGTATTTAGTCATTGTTTTAACAGCTTCTTTCAGTTTATATACTTGGGGTTTGTGTGGGGTCTTCATTAAACTCAATAAAACCCTGCATGGCGACAAATGCCACACACTTTTTCCTCTTGGGGAACCAGAGAAATTTGGGATCAAATAATTTGACGGCACCTAAGTCACTGCGTTCATCACAAGGTTTATGTCAACTGATAGAAGCCCCCCCTCCTTATCAATCATTTAAAAAATTGATTATGTTAATATTAGTTTAACATTGATGTTAAAATAGAAATTTGATAAGAAACTATAAAATACCCCCACGCCGAACAGAGAGTTGAACAGTCGACCCCCTAATAGAGACTTGGAAAGTTGACACCTTAACAGAGCCTTGTACAGTCTGACACCTTAACAGAGACTTGGACAGTCAACAACTTAACAGAGACTTGGACAGTCGAAACCTTAACAGAGACTTGGACAGTCGAAACCTTAACAGACACTTGGACAGTCGACACCTTAACATAGACTTGGACAGTCGACACCTTAACAGAGACTTGGACAGTCGACACCTTAACAGAGACTTGGACAGTCGACACCTTAACAGAGACTTGGACAGTCGACACCTTAACAGAGACTTGGACAGTCGACACCTTAACAGAGACTTGGACAGTCGACACCTTAACAGAGACTTGGACAGTCGACACCTTAACAGAGACTTGGACAGTCGACACCTTAACAGAGACTTGGACAGTCGACACCTTAACAGAGACTTGGACAGTCGACACCTTAACAGAGACTTGGACAGTCGACACCTTAACAGAGACTTGGACAGTCGACACCTTAACAGAGACTTGGACAGTCGACACCTTAACAGAGACTTGGACAGTCGACACCTTAACAGAGACTTGGACAGTCGACACCTTAACAGAGACTTGGACAGTCGACACCTTAACAGAGACTTGGACAGTCGACACCTTAACAGAGACTTGGACAGTCGACACCTTAACAGAGACTTGGACAGTCGACACCTTAACAGAGACTTGGACAGTCGACACCTTAACAGAGACTTGGACAGTCGACACCTTAACAGAGACTTGGACAGTCGACACCTTAACAGAGACTTGGACAGTCGACACCTTAACAGAGACTTGGACAGTCGACACCTTAACAGAGACTTGGACAGTCGACACCTTAACAGAGACTTGGACAGTCGACACCTTAACAGAGACTTGGACAGTCGACACCTTAACAGAGACTTGGACAGTCGACACCTTAACAGAGACTTGGACAGTCGACACCTTAACAGAGACTTGGACAGTCCGCACCTTAACAGAGACTTGGACAGTCGGCACCTTAACAGAGACTTGGACAGTCGAAACCTTAACAGAGACTTGGACAGTCCGCACCTTAACAGAGACTTGGCCAGTCCGCACCTTAACAGAGACTTGGACAGCCGACACCCTAACAGAGACTTGGACAGTCGACACCTTAACAGAGACTTGGACAGTCGACACCTTAAAAAGAGACTTGGACAGTCGACACCTTAACAGAGACTTGGACAATCGAAACCTTAACAGAGACTTGGACAGTCGAAACCTTAACAGAGACTTGGACAGTCGACACCCTAACAGAGACTTGGACAGTCGACACCTTAACAGAGACTTGGACAGACGACACCTTAACAGAGACTTGGACAGTCGACACCCTAACAGAGACTTGGACAGTCGACACCTTAACAGAGACTTGGACAGTGGACACCTTAAAAGAGACTTGGAGAGTCCGCACCTTAACAGAGACTTGGACAGTCCGCACCTTAACAGAGACTTGGACAGTCGAAACCTTAACAGAGACTTGGACAGTGGAAACCTTAACAGAGACTTGGACAGTCCGCACCTTAACAGAGACTTGGACAGTCCGCACCTTAACAGAGACTTGGACAGTCGGCACCTTAACAGAGACTTGGACAGTC